>OY783197.1:7284568-7582068 GCA_963678675.1 Xiphydria camelus
TGGCAGTGGTTTAATGTTGGTAGATAAATTAGTGAAATGTGATTTAATAATTAAGCTAATCAATTAATTAATTTTTTAATTATCGTAATTCTCAGTTTATCCCCTCCTTTACTGGGATTATTATGTTTATATTCACGATATTACGATTAGGAACTGCTATCAATGAAAAGTACCAATTTCGAGTTTGCCCTGATGTCGTTATTCTCATTACCTAATCTTATTTTACAATCATTTTTGCGACATTTTTAACTTTCTCGAACCGTACAGCGTGCTACGTTCCGATCACCCTGAAACGGATATTCCTAAGGTTATTCCCACTCAATTAAAAATTCATCGCCGAGACGTTCCTTCAATTTATCAACGTCGATCAAATTCAAACGGCAAAAGTGATTTATCGAAGCAATAGCTTCCTCCGACCCTCTTATATCCCCTTCCGACACGAACAAAACTCTTCCACTCTTCTTTTCAATCTCTCGCTCGAGAGCGATCGAATTTTCCGATCGGCTTACAAGTCAAACTCCAGCGGCTTCCTTTGGAAATCGAAGAACAGCAGCTGTGTGGAGACGACAATAACGCGCATTTGAGTGGTACGAATTCCCATGTTTCCACGTCACCGCAACACCGCGAATCCGCGCACGACACTTTCACTTTTTCTCCTCGCGCATCGGATCGCGTGACTTCGAGTCTCGCGCGCGTGTGCCGCACGGAACGTGTGCCCCGGTGTGCGCTCTCGATGGCCCCACGGCACGACGTCCACACGGAGACGGTACCCTCGATTCCTCCGCGCGAGAGACCACTTTCTCCAAGTTCTCGCCAAAAAATTGCGCACGGAACAAAGGGGAGCAGACACCGCCCAGCTGCTTGATCCCCGGGTGTGCCAACTCGAAAAACCACCCCAGTGGAGATTCCGCCAAAGCAACTCCTTTGCGCATGGCCTGTCTCCATGGTAACCGACGAGCTAGGCATTCAACCATAGGCTCTCCCGTAACGAAGCCTTAGACGGGGTAAGAGCTACCCCATGTGCACGATCCCAAGTATATGCGCAAAACGGAGGGATGAATGTTAAAAAAGGTTGGGATGTTTTGTCGTAAAGCGGCGCCTTTCGACGGTCGATCTTTTTATTGATCTGCCCTTTCGATAGGGGAGACAGAGCGGGTTAACACGGGAAGTTGGCCCCTCATCATAGCTGAAAGTAATGAGAATGAGGGGCCAATTTTATGTATCAATTTGTTCCGGTCTCTACTAGAATTGCTATAAAAGAGACTCGGAAAAATTTTGATGGAGCACTGGCCCCTCGTTGCCATGGAAAGTAATTGAAACAAGGTGCCAATTTCATATTACGATCGCAACCAGTGTCGGCTATGATTAACTCATCGTTATTAGTCTAATTTGATCTTCGTATAAAAGAACTGTTCATGTTTTTAAATTCGGTTTGTAATCTGTATACATATTCAATATCACACGAGAAAGAAAACGTCCCAAAAATAATTATTCGCAAAGTTATAAGTAGGGGAAACCGGGGCAAGTTGATCCGCGAAGTTGGCACCTCGTTGCCTTGGAAAGTAATGTCAATGAGGGGCTATAGTACACGAAAATTAGACATATAAACATGGAATAGGAGAAATAATTTATAAAGTTTTCATATTACGTATGCATTTTCCTAATGGGATCAGGAACAAAACCCTACAAAGTTCCCAATTGTCCAGTGTCCGCAACATCCTTTATTTTGCAAAAAATCACCCCCGGATCGTACATTGTGCCGGTTTTTCTCAATTTCCTTGTAAACCGTTTTTCAAACGTGAAAAATGTATACAACCAAAAATGTTCGTCATTAAATTCTACACAAAAACTATTCTATAAATATGTTAGCTAATCCTTACTGAATTCTCGCAAAATACGTTTAAAGTTAAGGATAGTTTTTAGCAGGCCGTTAAAATATGTCAAGTTCAGCGAGGCGTCAACGCACTTGTGACACAAACTTGTGGTATGCAATACGGTGGATTATTAACGGATTTTAATCAGTGTTGTTCCTGTCAGTACAATGGTACTGAAATCAGTACATCTCGACCACTTTGTCAGTACGTCAGTACATTAGCTGATAATTTCAATACCATTTGATTTTGTTTACAATGGTTACTTTTCTGTCAATATTAATAGGTACTCTTACTGCTTTAGACGATGCTGACTTACTAATCGTTACAACCGCCATCGATCTATCAAGTCAACACGACACTGTGGTTGTAGTTGGTCAGGATGTCGATCTTCTTTCCCTTATTATTGCTCTTGCTCCTCAAGATAAGGATAGTTTGTTTTTGAAACCAGCCCAAGGAAATATAAAGAAAAGGATTTATAGATCTTCTGTGATATGCAATTATCCAATGTTATTAAAAATATTAAAGAAACTGTTCTTTTTGCACATGCGTTTAGTGGTTGTGATATCACTTCTGCGTTTTTCGGAAAAGGCAAATCTGAAATCGTAAACATATTAAACAAGAGAAAGGATTTGGAAGATGTTGTATATATTTTCAACAATTCTCAATCTACGAAAGAACAAATTGAAAGTGCTGGTGAGAAATTCACACTTGCGTTATATAAAGCTGAACGGAAAGAAATTTCTTTGAATAGCTACAGATTTATTTATTTCAATAAGTTGGTTGGCCAATCCAATCATGCCGTAACTTTGTCTAGATTGCCACCAACATCTACAGCATTAAAACAGCATTCTTACCGGGTATTTCACCAAATTCAATCTTGGCGAGGAAAAGATATACAGCCAACGCGCAGTGGGGTTGGAAAAAAATGGGCAATATTTTATCACCAGTTTTTACTACCGAGGCGCCGGCTCCGATTTCTGTTCTGAAAGTTACATCGTGCAGCTGTAAAAAGGGTTGTGGTAAGCGGTGTGCATGTCTTAGACTTGGATTACATTGTTCAACCATGTGCTCCAACTGCCATGGACAGGGTTACTTCAATGCACAACCTGACGAGATATTAAATGAAAAGAACCTAACAAATGAATTAAAAAAGACATGTTAGTGGATTAGGCCTATTGGGGAAATCATTAAAAAAAAAACACGCCGGGAGCTCTACCTCATGGGTAGTGTGGAAACGAGCTCAAATTAGAAAATGCATAGTTATAATGCTCTAAAATCCCTTTCAAATTTAAAAATTTGACTTACAATTAGATAATACTTATGTAGCGATATTATAGCACTAGAACTATGAAAATCACTGCAATTACCATAAATCCACACATTTTACATGCTAAAAACTACACCTAACTTTGAACGTTATTTGCGGAAATTCAGAGAGGATTAGCTGAAATGCTTATTGAACAGCTTTTGTGTAGAATTTAATGGCGAACACATTCTTGGTTCTATACATTTTTACAGTTGAACAACAGTTTACGAGAAAATTGAGAAAAACCGGCACAATCTACCATCCGGGGGTGGTTTTTTTTTTGCAAAATAAGGGATGTTGCGGACATCGGCCACATGGGAACTTTTTGGGGATTTATTCCTACTCCAATTAGGAACATAATTTACGTAATATGAAAACTTTATAAATGATTTCTTCTAAAATGTACTATTTCCGTATACTATAACTTTGAACGTTATTTGTGGAAATTCAGAGAGGATTAGCTAAACTGCTTATAGAACAGTTTTTGTGTAAAATTTAATGGCGAACATTTTTGGTTGTACACATTTTTACGTTTGACCAACGGTTTACGAGGAAATTGAGAAGAACCGGCACAATGTACCATCCGGGGATGGTTTTTGTCAAAATAAGGGATGTTGCGGACATCGGCAACATGGAAACTTTTTGGGGATTTATTCCCACTCCCATTAGGAACATAATTTACGTAATATGAAAACTTTATAAATTATTTCTTCTAAAAAGTACTATTTCCGTGTACTACTAGCTTCATTTATCAACTTACTCCTACATTTTTCTCTATAACATTGTGACCTCAATGAAATTGCCCCCCCCCCCCCCATGTTACATTAAATCATTTTTTTGCAGTAATCGTTTGTTGGTGTTTATTAGTCCATTCCCGGCGTTTGTTGGTACCTTGTTTTCCCAGAATTTAAAAAACAACCTTTTCGTGGAAATACCCCCACCCCCCTCTCGCCTCTCCCTATATTGAATTTCTTCATTTTTTCAGGTTGCAATCATTAGTCGTTTTTTGGTGTTGTTAGTCCGGTCCCAACATTGGTTGGTGCGTTAATGTATCAGATTTAAATAAACAATTGATTTGAGGAGTTGGACTATTGAATTTTTTCAGTTCTTCGGGCTAAAATCGTTTGTTAATCGTTTGTTGGTGTTTGTTAGTCCAGTCTCGATGTTTGTTGGTGCCTTGATCTATCAAATTTTAATAAACAAATTGGTCGTAAGGTTGCACAATGGATTTTTTCAGTTTTTCGGGTTGTAATCGTTTGTTGGTCGTTTATTGGTGCTTGTTAGTCTGATTCCGACGTTTGCTGGTTCCTTAAAGTATTATATTTAAATAGACAAATCGGCTGAGGTTATATATTTTATTTTTTAGTTTTTCGGGCTGCAATCGTTTGTTGGTGCTTGTTAGTCCGGTTCCGACATTTATTGGTGCCCTGATGTATCAAATTTAAGTAAACAAATTTATTCTTTTAATTCTGAAAAAATAACGTACTAAAAAACAAATTTGTTTATTAAAATTTGATACATCAAGGCACCAACAAACGACCAACAAACATTGCAGCCCGAAAAACTGAAAAAATCCAATATACAACTTCCCCGCCCATTTATTTATTTAAATCTGACACATTAACACACCAACAAACATCGGGACCGGACTAACAAACACCAACAAACAACCAACAAACGATTGCTTCGAAAACATTTTTTGATTAAATATGGGGAGGCCAACTTCATGGCAAAATTTATTTTTTCAATTATTGACAAACCACGTACCAACAAATGTCAGGAATGGATTAACAAATACCAACAAATGACCAACAAATGATTACAGAAGAAAAAAATAGAAAATCTAATATGGGAGAGCCAACTTCATTCAGATGACATTTATGTGATATCAACGAGACGCCAAAGAGACGCATTATGCCGAGCAACAAGAGCAGGAGAGATAGACTTACAACTCGATAACATCGTTACACTTATAGAAGAACGACACAACTTAAAAATGAATAATTTTCTATATCGCGGTTTAAAGATTTAATGTTGTGTTTACCTTCTAATACTAATTTAACATTGTAGACAATTGAAATACTTTTATTATGGTTTAATGCCACAATGTATTGTAGTTGGCTGGTAATGTTAGATTTATTCTTGAGTTGAAAAACTTTTGATTTGATAATTTTTTGAATTGTGACATTCTTCTATAAAAGGAGCGACATAGTTGTGTTTTTAAATGTTGTTTCCCAGCTTATATAAAGCCGGAAATGAGGAACGAAAAAATACGGGGTAAATAATTTTGTCCAAGGTTATCGAATCTGCGATACAAAAATTGGTGGGAAAACCGAATTGTATGAAAAAGAATACACTGACTTTTAATTAATTAGTCGTTAAATAATATGGATATGAAATATACCGTATGTCCGTCTCTGTACTGGCCAGTTTGAAAGTTACCTTCGGATAGGCTTGGTCGGTAATCGAGACATTTACCGTATGTATCATGCCAAATTAAACAAGCAGATATACCGACACTGCCGAAACTTTACCGACGGTCAAGAATTTTATAGTTAGAGTTGGCTTGAGAAGAGTGCGCTGTGTGTGCTGCGTGAGAGCGAAAAGTGTCAAACGTCTGATTTCCCGATAGCTGTCAATTCGGAAAATCGAAGTATTGAATAATAGACGAAACACTTCGATCTCTTGAATTAACAGCTATCAGGAAATCAGACGTTTGACACTTTTCGCTCTCACGCAGCACACACAGCGCACTCTTCTCAAGCCAACTCTAACTATAAAATTCTTGACCGTCGGTAAAGTTTCGGCAATGTCGGTATATCTGCGTGTTTAATTTGGCATGATACATACGGTATACCGTAATTATAATTATTTTCATAATTTCTATTATTCATAAATTCACAATTTCGAGGTTAGACGCCTCGATCTCCCGAATTGACATCAACTCTAACTGCCGACTCGACTTCTACCGTATTAAATGACTCGAGTACCGACCAAGCCTATCCGAAGGTAACTTTCAAACTGGCCAGTACAGAGACGGACATACGGTATGGTTTGATTACTACGGTTTTATTCGTATTTTATTATACGTGGGTAATTTGAAAAGTTTCTGCCCTTATTGACAAGCAGTCATGATAGAATTTAATTCTTGCTATCGCCTAATAGAGAGAGAGAGAGAGAGAGAGAGATGGCGTTATACATGTATCCCATAAAAATTTCAAGTTATTCAGATGAGTACTTTGCTCATGGCACTTTTATAAAGTTGACGGATGTTTTCACAATTGTGATCAAATTCCTTTATTTGAAAGGAAAAAAAACTCAGGAAATAAAAGACGAGTTAAACTCAGTATACGGTGAAGTGTCCCCTTCGTACACAACTGTCAAACATTGGGTGGCTGAGTACAAACGTGGCCGTATTAGCATTTTTGATGATAAACGTTCTGTGTGTGTGTGTGTGTGGGCGCCTAAAAACTGTTTCAACTGAAGAAATTGTGAACTTAATGCATCAAACCGTGATGGAAGATCATCGATTGACCATGAAGGAGATTGCTGCGGCTTGTTAGATATCAGGTGAACGGGTGCACAAGATTTTGCACGAGGATTTGGGTATGAGAAAATTATCCGCGCGCTGGGTGCCGCGTTTGTTGAAAAGCGCATACGGCTCGACATTTCCCGCGAGTGTCTTGAGCTGTATAAAAAAAATCTAGCTAAATTTTTGCGACGTTTGATAACTGTCGATGAAACCTGGATCTAAAATTTCGTGGGGGGAATAAATTGTTGAAAAATACCGATGTGGAAAACATTGTAGACCGGTATTTTTCAGGTAGAGAAAAAGAATTTTTTCTAATGGCTTGAAGGGTTGGGAGAAACGATGGATTAAATGTGTCGAGTTACGAGGAGACTATGTTGAGAAATAATTTTTTTTACCTTAAAATATGTGTTTTTCCTAAAAAGACCGGAAACTTTTCAAATGACCCACGTAATAACATTTTTAGTAAAAACTACATTCTTGCAGTTAATTTTTGGATTTAACGTCGAAGAAAATAAGCAATAAAAAATAATGAGGATGAAAAATAATAATAAGGATAAAATAATTAGGATTAAAAACATTTTAAAGAGACACACATTTTAAGAAGCCGATATAATTCTACTTCGAAACTGGTGAATCTACTTCGGGACTGGGCATAGACTGCCGAATGTATGAACCAATTAGAGGAATAGCTCACTATCTGATACGGCAGTAAGTAAACAAGAGAGCCCTATTGTCAGCCTAAACCGTAATTGGTTCGCACGTTCGATAGAATCCGCGCCTATTCTCCGTAGCAGATCGGTAAATACTCGATTATTACGTCATATTGACATTAACCCTTTCGCTGCTCCAGACATACATATATGTATGCGCCTAGAACAGCCTGGACAGAGACGTATTTATACGACTGGAGCAGCGAAAGGGTTAATTAGAATGATTGTGAAAAAAATAATATGTAGCTTATTTGAAAATTGAAAATCCTTGTTTTGATTTGAAAATCCTTTACAAAATATTCCAATTACGTACCTATAATATTTTATACATATACAGGGTGTTCACTCCCAGGCTCCGAGAGTGGGTGGAGCATATTTCGAATGTAAATTCGCAAACGTGAATCAATAGTGGCTCGGTTAGCTTGCTCATAAATTAATAGATGGCTGTACTAACAGCAAGGGAGGCTATCCGAGCCGTTATTACTTCGCGTATGTGGCAAATTCGAAGTAATATCACTTCTTATTTTACGTATAAAATAGTACTATATTGGGCTAAAATACTGACAAGAGAATCAATTGCTCAAAATTGATTATCATATTAGGTGTTCGAGAAAAATAATGTCAATGGAACAAAAAACCCTATCTTAGTCAGCCTTGTTAAAGCATAACTTGCTTAACTGCAAGGGTTGAAAGTAGGGCATAATTGTAGCACTTTAATGCACATTTTTCAAAAAATAAGTAAGCCCATTGCTTTTTGCAAAAAGCAGTAATTTTATTCAACTGGTGCTCATACAATATACAGAAGACAGGCAAGTTTCTATTGCAAGTTCTTTTGCAGGAGAAGACATAGTTTTTATAATATGTGAATATTTTGGTTACGTAAAACCAAGATACTTTGCAAAAAATAATAAAAATGTAAGAAAGTTTATAGCAAAATAAAAAACATCAAAATAAGAAAGTAGCGCAATGTAGGTCGCTTCTGCATGGTGCTTCTTGATAAACGTACGTTTTACGACTAACAATAAGTGATCCATGTACGTCAATGACAGTAACTGCCTGTCTGCGTGTGCATGCACGAGCACCAACTCTAACAAATCGCTATCCTACAACGAAAATTGTAGATTTTATTACTAGATTTACGCTTCATATTTCAAGTTCTCGTGGAAAGTTTTAGCTTCTCTCGCTAAACGTTTAAAAGTCAACATTTTTTGGCCCGTTTGACTTCAGTTTTCTCAAAATCTAATAAGATAGACAATGTTCGAAAACGAATTCGTATTCCGTGTATTAAAACCAACAAAAAAATTGTTTTCATTTTCCAGGTAATAAACGATATTGACCAGTGTTATCATAGTTGATAACGACCAAGAACCATCAAGATATCAGTATTAACCGCGACCTCCCTCCCGAGTCGAGATTTTGCCCCTATTTTGATGGCCATAGCAACTTTTCAAACCTATTTTGATGCTGTATGATCGTCGAGTTCCTATTTTGATGCTTTTTGAACCTATCTGTAAAATTTGTTCCTGCTTTGATGGCCAGAGACCCTTCATTGGGTAGAAGCTATGGCATTTGAAATAAGGTCTCCACGCGCGAGTCGAAATTTTGCCCCTCTAATTTGATGGCCATAGCTCCTCTAGTGGGTAGAAGCTATGGCATTCAAACTAGGGCCTCGGTGCGAATTAAAATTTTGCTTCTATTTTGATGGCCAAAGCCCCTTTACTGCGTCAGAGTTTCGGACTTAGAATATTTTCAACATGACGGACGGGACTTAGAAAAATGTCGGTCCCCTGCATAGGTATAGGGACTTGAACTTTTATTATTGTGAATAAATGGACAAAAATTGTAATTTGTTCAATTATTGAATAAATAAATTATTTCGAGTCTCCAGAGTATGTTGAGCAAGTTATAAACTATATTGTTTATTGTTTATTTATATTGTTTATTAAAAAACACAGATTATTATAGTAAATCAAAGACAATTAATGAATGTAGGATGAATAAACATTCATGTAATGATTTATTTATTAATATCAATTTGCGTTTATGCAAGAATATTTATCAAAAGTTATAATCATAAATTTAGAAAAATGTTGAGAAAAGAATAATACAATTATAAAATCTTATTTATTCGAGCTCTTTCATATTGACTGGAAAAGCAACATACATTTGTACATCAAACTTCATATGAACACCAATAGTAGGGGAATGTCGTCAGGGTTGGCGATAGTTTTTACTTTTGCCCATAATTTCCATGTAAAAAAGAATTCTTATAATTACTGCGCATTCTTAGAAAGGTTCGGGAAAAAGAAAACTTTTCCGAGATATTACGAATTGATTGGATGAAAAAATAAAAAGTAATGGGTATTTTTAAAAAATTAGAAATACTGTCAAGGTTGGCCAGTGCTGCCTAGGTTGCCCAGCCACTGAAAATCGACGAAATATAGGCGCTAAATTATTCTGAATCGCAGTTTTGACAAATGAAGTAGCTGGTCGTCATTTTCGCGCACTTCAAATGCACTTCTCTTTTGCATTCAATGCATGTAACGGAATTATTACTATTCAAGCGATGAGGCATCGCTTCCAAACAGATGAGGCAAAAGTCCTTGTCTTCATCCGAAGAGAGCTTTTTCAGCACTTTTTTTCGGTGGACGACCTCGTTTTGCTGATGTTTCTGTTGCAAAAGCATTGCTATTACCTTGAAAAGAAAACAAATCACGGTGCCCAACCCTGACTATAGAAATGGTCCAACCTTGACGACAAGCACCAGGGACACATCGCATCACACTAGAACCAAACGGGTTATCAAATTGAATTATCCCCTTGGTTTATTCCTAAAGGATAACCATATGACACACTTATTTACGTACTTCGACGATTGCATGTTTTAGCTTCAAGTTCTGATACCGTATTCACTGATACTGGAAAACTTTTTTCGTCTTTCCCAAGCCACTGAGTGGACAACACGTTTTACTTTCACGCTTCAAACTCGGTGTTGCCACGAAAAGTATGCTGTTACCAATAGACGTTTTACCACGCTTGCAAATAGTTGAAACTAGTTTTATAAGCTGAAATATCGTAGATGGCCGACCTAGACGACAGGCCGACCCTGACGACATTCCCCTACTTAATACTAAATATCACAGGAGCGTGCAGCAGATGAGGACTCGAGGCCACCGACCGATCAACGAAGTTAAGCAGCAAAAATTGCGGACAGTAGTTGGATGGGTGACCGCTCGAGTCTGAAATCTTGCCCCTATTTTGATGGCCAGAACCTTTCCATTGAGCAGAAGCTAAGGCATGCAAAGTAGGTTCTCGCTCTATGTTATTTTGCTTCTACTTTGAAGCTAAAAGTGGAAAATGCGGAAATTTCTCCGATTTTAAGCTTCAAAGCAGAAGCAAAATAACAGAGCGAGAACCTACTTTGAATGCCTTAGCTTCTACTCAATGGAAAGGCTCTGGCCAACAAAATAGGGGCAAAATTTCGACTCGCGGGCTTACACATCAAGAGACACGGCAGTGTCTCGCGGCATGTTCGTTCAAGTAGTTTCGCGCTCAGACACGACAGCGCTGATGTCGCGAGCACCCGTGTCTCTTTACACCACAAATGTCTGCCCCCTGCAACCCTCCATTTTTACATCGAATTTTCTCAATAAATATACGGTTATAACCAAAACTATGCTTAGTTACGCCATATAAATTGACTATTCGCTATTGATAGAGACCAGAATAAATGTTATAAGTTACATATTAACAGAGATTTTTCCTTAGCAACGCGAAGCCACGCCCCTTGCGCCTAAAAGTCGAGAATCCGATTTCTCGGGCGATATATATAGGTATGTCACAAAATCTCACAAAAATTCCACCTATCTTCGGCGATAGTCGGCCATGATCGGAAATATGTACACAGATACGGCCACACGCATACGCCATCAAATGTATGTGAGAGTGTGTGAGAGAATATATTCCTTAAATGTTTGGATATTTTCAAAGTTAATAAAATATTTCCATTCACGAAACGATTAACCTCGCGTTTATTTCGATCCTAGGACGCGCTTGTTAATAAAATGTAAAAATTCAGTGTAATCGGAGTTATGAATCTCAATAGTGGTGAATGTGACCACTCCGTATAGACGCCGTGTGACGCACAAAGTATTTACCTTGTACAAACTGTTCATCGTAGGGGGCAGCGATCAATGATGTGACTAATCGTAGACAAATTATTCCTGCGATGATGTTCCAGTTGCAAAGCATACACTAGCAAGTCAGCTTACAGCATCCGATGTTTAGTATCAACTTTACCTCTTTTGGAATACCCATCACCCGAGTATAATCACGATTACGTTAATGTTAATCGCAGAATAGACCGTGAGCTCGGGCACATTATCGCAGTAGTAGTTCGGTACACCGAATTGCCTTTTAGTTTTAATAGACGAACTTGTCTACGACGAGTCGCTAATATCGATCGCTGCCTCCTACCACGAACAGTTCATAAAAAGTTATTACCTTGAAAGAAGTAAAAGTTATTTAACGCTGGAATAGTTGAATGAAACGAGAAGCGCGTATTGCAATTAATCTACCGTAGGTAATAGGCGCTCTATGACAAGCCGGACATTCTCCGATGTCCATCGAGTCATCTTTTTACGGACAGGACACGAGCTAGATCCTCTTCGGTTGCACCTGTACGAGATGACATGTGAGAAAATCGTGAGCCTTCATGAAAATCTTCTAACGTACTCGTTCTGCAGTAATACTTAATGAAATAAAAGTGAGGTACATGTATACTTCACGTTTGACAGGTCGGTATATAAATTCGAACTTGGATAGTATAATACGAAAGAGGAAATATATCGATAAAGAAAAAATAATAATAAAGTAGTTACTACATTACTGTAATCCAATTCCATTGTGTCCCTTATTTTTCTGCCACGACTTTGATAGTTGATAGTGAATAAAAATCAAATTTATTAGCTGATCCATCCACTATCAACAATCAAAGTCGTGGGAGAAAAATAAGGGATACAATGGAATTGGATTACAATAATGGAGTAACTACTTTATTTATTTTTTTTTCTTTATTTATATATTTCCTCTTTCGTATTATACTATCACAAGTTCCAATTTATATACAAACCTGTCAAACGTGAAGTGTACGTATACCTCACTTTTATTTCATCTCTTCTTCGCCTCAGGTATAATCATTTACACCCCACAAAGCACGTTTTTGCAAGTAACTTTTCTGTAACATTCTTGCGATATTTTGCAATATTCGTGAATACTACCGTATGTTAGAAATATATATTTCTCGATGAATTCGCGAATGTTGCAAAATATCATAGAAACATTTCGGAATCATTACATCGAAAGATCTCCTCGATAAGGTACAGCTCGATAAGATTGTACTTGTCAGGGCTGAATTATATGGGGTCTTTATAATTATTTTAGGAAGTCTCAGAAGAATACAGGTGCAGCATAATATAGATCTGTGCTAGAAAGGATAAGGAATAACCTTCGACGAGCATTCGGGCTGTGGCAACAGAGGTTAGAATCAGCAAGTCTATAGCAGGGAGGATATTGAAGGATGGACGCACGTCCATGCACTCGAGGCAGCAAATCTAACTCGCGGAATGAACCAATGCAGCTGGTTATTAGAACAACAAGTAGACGATCCCTCGTTCGAAAAGAACCCCCTCGGGTTCGCACATGATTTGGAGTCCTTCTGGGTGGAATTGAATAGCAGCACGTTTATTTCTGTAACAGATTAAAAATATCAAAATTATATCCAGCATTTCACTATTTAAAATATAGTACGAAGGAGGAAATACATGAATAGAGAAAAACTAATGTTAAAGTAATTACTTGATTATTGTGATCTAATTCAATTACATCTGCTATTCTTCTGCCACGGCTTTTATGGAGAAGAAACATCAAATTTATTTGTTAATCCATCGATTCACCCCATGCTCGCATGACGCTGAAAACAAAAAATTGAATGAACACAAAGATATTTGTCCTACCATCGAAAGTGAGATTAAAGTTATCAGATGGCAATTAAACTTATCTGATGGGAATTCTTCTGAGACCGTCTCCTTTCCTGCTATTGATACACAGGCAACTAAAGAAAAATACCACTGCATCCGTTGATTATCACGATTAAACGAAAAAAATACAAACGATTATTAAACTATACGGAACGTCTGTCACATTCACCACTATTGAGATTCATTACTCCGATTGCACTGAATTATCACTTTTTATTAACAAGCGCGTCCGAGGATCGAAATAAACGCGAGGGAAATCGTTACGCGAATGGAAATATTTTATTCACTTTGAAAACCATGACCAAACATTCAAGGAATATATTCTCTCACACACTCTCACATACATTTGATGGCGTATGCGTGTACCCGCATCTGTGTAGACATTTCCGATCATGGCCGACTATCGCCGAAGATAGGCGGAATTAGTGACATTTTAACATATATATATTGCCCGAGAAATTGGATTCTCGACTTTCAGGCGGCAGGGGCATGGCTTAGCGTTGCTAAGGGCGAATCTCTGTTAATATTTAACTTATAACATTTATTCTGGTCTCTATCAATAGAGAATAGTCGATTTATATGGCGTAACTAAGCAGAGTTTTGGTTATAACCGTACATTTATTGAGAAAATTCGATGTAAAATTTGAGGGGTGAAGGGGGCAGACATTTCTCCTGTAAAGATACACGGGTGCTCGCTCGCTGCGACAGCGCTATCGGCGTCGTCCTGACGAACTACTTCAATGAACATGCCGCGAGACACTACCGTGTCTCTTGATACTAAACATCGGACGCTGTAAGCTGATTTGCTAGTGTATGCTTCGCAACTGGAACATCATGGCAGGAATAATTTGTCTACGATTAGTCACAATCATTGATTGCTGCCCCCTACGATCAACAATTCGTACAAGGTAAATACTTTGAAAGAAGTGAAAGTTATTTAAAGCAGGAATAGTTGAAATGAAAAGCGCATATTGCAATGAAAATACCGTGGGTGAAAGGCGCTCGGTGATAAGTTCGACAATGTCTGATGTCGATCGACTCATTTTCTTCAGGATAGGACAGGAGTTACATCCTCTTTGTTTTTGCACCTTATGAAAGGGGACATGCAAGAAAACCGTCAAAAACTTCATGAAAATCTTGTAACCTACTCGTTCTGCAGTAATTACTTACTTAATCACTGGAAGTTGAAGCCACAGTTATGGACACCGATTTTTAAACACTTGGGGAAACTCATCGAAGAAACCCGAATAATTATTTATCACTTCTACACATTATTCATTATTATTTACAAATTAACAATTTCGAGGTTAGATACTTCGATCTCCCGAATTGACAGCTACCGGCAGATCAGAGGCCCCTTTCTCGAACTCGCTCGTATCTTTGCGTGCACGGATCTTATTGTTAGCGAATAGACCAATCAGGATCAAGTATTCCGTATCAGGAAACGTATACGCATCTTAGCGAGTAGATCAATCAGGACCCCCACCACAACGGAATACTTGATCCTGATCGGTCTATTCGCTTAGATGCGTATACGTAACTTTGCGAGTGACTTGAGAAATTTATTTACGAGTAAGGGGGCAAAATTTCAGCGGTGCATGCAAAAGGATTTCTTAAAACTATTCCAACGTCTCGAGTTAATATGTAATAACATATATACTGTCATAAGTAGTATCTTTACATGTGATGAAACAATTCGTCACGGTTATTGGAAGAGTATACTTATTGTTAGAGTTAAAGGTAAAATGTCTACATGTGGATTTCTGAAGACGACCAAAATATAAGAAAAATCCGATGGCCTGTAAATTCGAAAGTGGTATGTTTTAATTCTCCAAAATACTAAAGCAAAGTGAAAAATATAAGGGCACTCTAGTTTATAAATCCCTTTCAAAATATCACGAGAATAAATCAAAAGTAACGTGGTTATAATTAATTAGCTCGTATCGGTATAAAATGTGAGATTTTAATTTGGTGGTAATAAAAAGCTATTCTCCTACATATAGGTACGTATTCTCCTCATGAATAAATTCCAAAAAGTAGTGAAATCCCCCCACAAAAACAGATTCTCTGTAAAAAAAAGGCGGCATGTTCATTCAGTGCCAACAAAAATTGATACGTAAAATACTCTCCAAAAAAGATTTGAAATCAATTAAGATCGCCATGTTCAAGATTTATATATAAAAAGTAAAAGGCATCATTTGAAAGGAAAATTATTGTAACTCGTTACTAAAAAAATTCGACTAAAAAAAATTTATAAACAAATTTTCATAAAAAAGAACTTGCCGCGTTTTTTCCTTCAAAATAAAAAATTTACAGAGAATTACATTCGATGTTTATGCACTTATGATTTAAAAAAAATTTATACACTTATATGATACCATCACCAGTATACCGAACGTCGCACGAGAAACCGATCAGGCGGGGCCCTTCTGAATTTCTCTGAATTTGACTTCGGCAGTGCAACTTATGAATCACTCTAGCACCGTCCAAGCACTGCAAATTATTCGGTACAGTGGACAAAATATGAAAATTTAAACGCGGCAAGTTCTTTTTTATGAAAATTTGTTTATAAATTTTTTTAGTCGAATTTTTTAGTAACGAGTTACAATAATTTTCCTTTCAAATGATGCCTTTTACTTTTTATATATAAATCTTGAACATGGCGATCTTAATTGATTGCAAATCTTTTTTGGAGAGTATTTTACGTATCAATTTTTTTGGCACTGAATGAACATGCCGCCTTTTTTTACAGAGGATCTGTTTTTGTGGGTATAATATACAGGGTGTAAAAAAAGTCCCGGGACGGCCGAATGTTTTGAAAAATATGCGTCGCATAGAAAAACAAAAAAACACGCTTTCAATATTTTAAAAAGTTTTATCCAGTCATACAAAACTCGACCCCCCTCCCCTCTCCCCCGCAGGAGGGCGGGGAGTAACTTCAAAATTTTTAATGAAAACCCCCAATTTTCATTTCAATTTAAGACAAAAGTTTCTTATTTTTTAACGTAAAACCCGAGTCTGTAATAAAAATTGGGGGTTTCCATTAAAAATTTTAAAGTTACCCCCCGCCCCACGGCATATTTTTCAAAATATTCGGCCGTCCCGGGACCTTTTTTACACCCTGTATAATGTGCCGTATACTGGAAAAGGAGGTCAGGAGAAGAGGGTGACAACCACCCTCTTTCCACCCTCCTGCTCCCCCTTCTTCCACTCTTATAAGGACCTTGGACCGTTGCTTGGATTTCGGCCTAAGAGAGATCAGAAAACGTTGGTGGCTGCTCCCATCTCCAAACGCAAGGTTCGTACTTACCTGCGCGGTTTTCCTCTATATAATTTTTTTCTCCAGTATACAAATCCATTGCGTGCTACGAGGTTTCAAATATCAACACAACGTGCTATTTTTGCTAAAGGGTTTAGCCGGATAAGCACTTGAAAAACGCCCATAAAGGAAATATCACGAAATGGGCACCAAAACACTCTCTCGGACGTGAAAAAATTTTAGCAGTTTTAGTATTCCAAAAAGTCAAGAAGGAGCTGAGATTTTTCGAGAAATGTAGTTGAACATTACAAATTTCTTGCTGCTCACGTAATGGACCAAAAAATTGGAAAAAATTCTGGAACATAGGGATCCTTAAAGGAAACTCTGATAAAATATTATTTCGCATTCGGCGAGAAATTTAAATTTTTTAAAAATAAACCATTTTGAAAAGTGCTCTTTCCACCACTGCTTGAAAAAGTGCTATCATAATTTTTTTTATAAACGCGGCTTCGCATCATTATTATTCTCAAATTTTTGCACATTTCTTGATTTGGTGGCACGTGCCAAAAAAATACAAACAAACCTTATGAGAACTGGGTCCCGGTGGATTTGGCTAGGCTTCACATATGTTGTAGATCTTGATGTTCTGATCAAAAGTTATCATTGCCGCAACAACGGAAAATGGGCAGTTTTTGAGTTTTGAGACCTTAAAATTCATACTTTTTGCTTTCCGTCTTACGGTCTATTGGATCGAAATAAATATGGTAAAATCAGGTTTTCTGTGAATTTTGCTAAAAATCACGTATTTTGTAGTTGGTGAACTACCGACTCCAGTATCATCCGGTCAGACAAAAAATAAGCAGTTCTGGGGGGAGACTTTAAAGTTACCGCTTTTTACTCGAAAACATACGCTCTTTTTCAGCCAATTCAAGCACGCATTCAAGATCATGTGCGATCTTGTGAGCACGTGTTTGCCTCCGTATACTTACGCGCGAGTGTGTGCGTGTGTGTGCATAGATTTAAATTTTTTAATGTCTGATTTTTCTAATTTTTTCTAATTTTTTCCGTGTATCTGCATTGTTTTAGGGCACAAATCTTATGGAAACTGGTTCAGTACTGAAATCCTTGCGTACTTCACATATATTGTAGTTTATGACCTCCTGCTCAAAAGTTGCCATTGCCAAAGACTCAAAAAATGTACCAGAGCTAGGAGAATTTTAAGTAGTACACCTTTTACTTGCGACCATATGCTCTGCTGTATTAAACTAGTCTTATGGCTCTTAGATCCTGGTGAATATGTCTCACCTGCACGAATATTGCAGGCATGATCAGCTGTTAAGATGTCACCATAAATGCAAACTAAAAACTTAAACAGGTTCGAAATCTTAGACTTTGAAGTTGTCATTTTTTACTTGCGATTTGACGTTCAACTCAATCAACCTCCAGTATGTGTGCAACATGGTTCAAGTCGTATGGACATGTTCTTGACTCTACACATCTACACATGCGTGTGCATCTGTGTATGTATTTCTCATATGTATGCCAATGTACATATGTGTACAATGTTATCCGCTCTTTGCGTTGCCCAGGATCAACGACGTGGACATATCTGAATTAGAGTAAGATTGTCTGTATATTGTTTCTGGCGCATATCTCTAGTGTGGTTACATTTTGATAGAAGCTTTCTATTTGTTATTCAGCATTTCTATTACTTCATTCGGATTGTGTTGCGGTGGTCTATGATGAGCATCTAAAACGGCATGCAGTAGATAGTCCAGGGAAATAAGGCATATAAAAACCCCATCTGTGCGGAATGAGAGAAAGCACAAGCTAGATTTTTGCAGAGATCTTCGTTTTGATGTTCTAATGAAGCATCCAAAAGTTTCATATGCTCACCCTTGTGCGTCTCGAGATATCGAAGGTCAAAGGTCATGAAAATCAGTTTTTTGCGAAAATCTCGCTTCCGGCTAGTCTGATGTCTTAAGAAGTTTTAACAAAATTTACGTAAAACAGTATTCTCTACAAGTTTGATTATATACATTTTTTTGTACGATCAACCGTCTTCGAGATATACCGTGAAGAAGCGAGAGCGCGCATTTTTGAATAGGTAATACTGTATATACTGCATAGCTATAACTATAAATGCACTTTTCTTAGTAGTTACTAAAAAAATGAATTCCTATTATTGTTTCAATTAAAAGTTTGTTCATTTATAAAAAAATATAATAAATAATTCATAACAAATAATGCATCCTTTTCCGCACTACTTTTGAAGTAGAATGGAAGGCGCGTTTTTTTAAGATATGTTACTACAACCACATGTACCTACTACCCTAATTTATGTTTACCCTACTGGCCTAATCCATGTTTTCGATATTAACCAAAGTTTCTGAACAGTAACCGATTCACGTCTTCCGCAGTTGCCGGCGTGCTTTATGTTTCCTCTTCTTCGTCCTCGTCTTCTTCAGGTTCCTCAAGTAGTTTTGTCTTCATCATCATACGGTTCCGCTGTATCTAATTGCAAAATCTCTTCAGGCTCATGGCCACTGAAGTTTTCAATGTCTTGCAGTTCTGAGGAAGGATTCAGGCATGCCTGTCCGTGACACTAACCACAAACTGTAGAGCATGGTAGTCCTACTTTTCTACGTCCACACTGCGCACCACATCCTTTTTTACAATTGCAGAAGATTGTGTTTAATAGTTCGTCTGGGGCAGGTGGCAATAGTGTTGTTTTCGGTTCTAGCATCTCGTTTTTTAAAGATCTATGACTGAGAGTTTTGCTCCGATTGACTTGAAATTTGGAAGCAACATTCTTTAAATGTTTTACTATAAGAAAAGGCAATTTAAAAAATTGATTTTTAGACCCCCCCCCCCCTAAACGAACAAGCAAATCAATGTCTTCTCTAATGATGACAGCGGTTCTTTCTCTTTCCCATACTTCGATGGCTGTTTCGATGATTAGGATATCCGCATCATCCTTGGCTTATATTGTAGCGATGTTCGCAGCTTGTAGTTGCTCAATAAGCATTTCAATAAAAATGTTTTTGTTGCATCGGTTTGATAAGAACTTTTCTTGGCTGATTGGCACATTCATTGTTGCATCAAAGCGAACTTCATAAGATGTAGACAGTGCAGTAGTTCGTCTTAATTGCTCCATTGCTTTTATATTTTTAAAATTGTCTTACTAACCATCAAATATAACAATTATGTTAGAACTTAGATTGAAGACTTCAGTGGCTATGAGCCTGAAGAGATTTTGCAATTAGATACAGCGGAAGCGTGCGATGATGAAAACAATATTTTGGTAGAACTACTTGAGGAACCTGAAGAAGACGAGGATGAAGAAGAGGAAACATAAAGCACGCCGGCAATTTCGAAAGACGTGAATCGGTTACTATTCAGAAACCATGTCTAAAAAACGCGCCTTGCATTCTACTTCAAAATTGGTGCGGAAAAGGATGCATTTTTTGTTATTAATTATTTATTATATTCTTTTTTATAAACGAACAAACTTTTAATTGAAATAATAATAGGATTTCAATTTTTTAGTATAATTACTAAGAAAAGTGCATTTATAGTTATAGCTAAGAAGTATACTGCCCAACTATGGAGAAAGGCAGTAATTGCTAACCAACAAATTTGTGGAAAATCAACTTTAACTTCGATGCCTTTTGCCGAAGGGTTTCCAAGACAGATTACTAATAAAACCTACCTTTAACACTACGAAAGGGTACAAAATTTGGTTACAAAATAATTGAAGATATTCAATGGTACCACAAGAAACGCATTTCGATTTGTTTTGCTAATTACTGCCTTTCTCCATAATTGGGTAGTATATACACTATGACCTATTCAAAAATGCGCGCTCCCGCTCCTTCACGCTATATCTCGAAAACGGTTGATATTACAAAAAAATGTATAGAATCAAACTTGTAGAGAATGCTGTTTTACGTAAATTTTGTTAAAACTTCTTAAGACATCAGACTAACCGGAAGCGAGATTTTCGCAAAAAACTGATTTTCATGACCTTTGACCTTTGATATCTGAGACGCACAAGGGTGAGCATATGAGACTTTTTGGTGCTTCATTAGAACATCAAAACGAAGATCTCTGCAAAATCCAGCTTGCTTTCTCTCATTCCGCAGAGGAAGTCTTATTTCCCTGGACTAAGAGAAGTTGAAGGGTAATGGACATTAACGAGGTATATATATCGCGGTGATGTGCTAATTATTAAGGATCGATGTTCAGAATTCTGACCATCGTTTGTCAGAACAGTGACATTTGAAAAGCTGATCATGATCTGCAATATTTGTGCAGGTGAAACATATTCACCAGGATTTAAGAGCCATATAACTAGTTTAATACAGCAGAGCGTACGGTCGCAAGTAAAAGGCGTAGGGTAAAGTCGGGAGAGATGGCGCACCTTTTTTTAAAGTGGTACAAAACCTATATTTGTAGGATAAGCAATACTTAATTGATAATATGGATAGAGCGAACAATAAAATATAGGAATTTGTAAAGGAACGACCAAAAGTGTTATCGAGTTTTGTAAAAAATTTGTCAAAAGAAAATATACCAAAAACCCCAACTCACCCGCCCTAGTATGGGTGAGATGGCGC
Source organism: Xiphydria camelus (assembly GCA_963678675.1). Lineage (NCBI taxonomy): Eukaryota > Metazoa > Arthropoda > Insecta > Hymenoptera > Xiphydriidae > Xiphydria > Xiphydria camelus. The sequence continues at coordinate 7,305,907 of OY783197.1, forward strand.
AGTAGAAAAAATTGGTGGGGGTGACTGGTTCTCCAAGAATAGGCTTCAAAATTAAAAGTGCAACTACTTTTAATGCGAAATAACAAAAACAAAAATACAAAATCATCTTAAATAATCAAATTTAAAGAAAAATACCAAAGTATTGATTATTCCATCCACATAAACTTAAAACATCTTTAAAATTTAATAAATCTTAATAATAACGTGTAAAAGTTATTTCGCTTTTCTGCCACATCGCAAACACATATTTGGATAGTTGGTGCATCTCGAACAGTCGGATTAGACGGGTTGCAGTCATTGTCTTTCTTGTACATGAAGCACGGAACGAAATTTGAGGTTATGAACAATATTTACAAGTTTATGAAGTGAAATGACCAAACCAAATACATTCAGATAATAACTTAGAATAAGTATCTTTAGAATAAGTATTCTTCGCCTCTGGTGTAACGATGGAAATTACAAAATATCATCATTTACACCCCACAAAGCACGTTTTTGCAAGAAACTTTTCTGTAACATTTCTGCGATATTTTACAATATTCGTGAACACTACCGTATGTTAGAAATATATATTTCTCGATAAATTCGCGAATGTTGCGAAACATCATAGAAACGTTTCGGAATCATTACGTCGAAAGATCTCCTCGATAAGGTACAGCTCGATAAGATTGTATTTGTCAGGGCAGAATTATATGGGGTTTTTATAATTATTTTACGAAGTCCCAGAAGAATACAGGCGCAGCAAAATATCGATGCTGTGCTAGAAAGAATAAAGAATAACCCTCGAACCCTAATCGGTATCAGTGATTCCTCATTGACCGTCGCGTCGTTACACCAGAAGCGAAGAAGAGATGAAATAGAAGTGAGGTACATGTACACTTCACGTCTGACAGGTCGGTATATAAATGGGCATGTTCACAACTTTTTGTACAACTGTTTAAAGTGCATGAATCGGAAGATTAGGGTATTAAAGTAATGTAGGTTAAAAATGGGTCATTAAAAAAATGTTTTTCCATTATTTTTGAGATGTTAAAAAAGACATTCGTTTTAAAGCGTCGCACTTTCACCGCCATTTTAACTGACCAACCAGAGTCGGGCAACAGATTCTCCACCATTCACAAACCCGGGTTTGGCCCCTTGCCAATGGCTTTAGTGACGTCATTAAGGATTTCATTTGAATCGAAGTCAAACTTTAAACATTAAAAAAAAGAAATTAGTGCTCAGAAAAAAACACATCTTATTAATAAGCACAGAAAGTATTAACGAATGATCAAAAAAAAATCGTGAACATGCCCATTGGAACTTGTGATAGTCAAGAGACACGGTAGTGTTTCACGGCATGTTCGTTCATCGCAGCATCGCAGCACCCGTGTATATTTATAGGAAAGATGTCTGCCCCCTTCACCCCTCAATTTTTACATCAAATTTTCTCAACAAATATATTGTTATAACCAAAACTATGCTTAGTTACGCCATGTAAATTGATTATTCTCTATTGATAGAGACCAGAATAAATTTTATAAGTTACATATTAACAGAGATTCATCCTTAACAACGCGAAGCCACGCCCCACCCGCCTAAAACTCGAGGATTTTATTTTCTCAACCGATAGCTATATGTCAAAATGTAACAAAATTTCCGGCAATCTTCGGCGACAGTCGGCTATGATCGGAAATTTGTATACATAGATCAAACACACACACGCGCCATTGAATGTGTGAGATATATTCCGGCTTTCATCGTTGACTGTTCGGCGATGATCGGTAATGCGTACACAAATACGACCGCACGCATACACCATCAAATGTATGTGAAAGAATATATATGTATGACTTCAAATGCCTGTATCTCCTTTCCTAATTACTTTAAAAATATTTTTTCTTTTTCCTTGAATTCAGAAAATTATAGCGAGCATTTCCATTACTGCAATTATTTCCATGCAATAACATATATTATGGTTTCATGCCGATAATATACAATCCGTTCCCCTCAATACACGCCAGCGTAACGGGTTGCATATCGGTTGATGCCTCCGATCCGCTGCAGGGGCCATGCGCCTGTGTCCGGCGCAAGGCGGATAACCGATATGCAACCCGCTACGCTGGCGTGTATTGAGTGGAAGGGAGTGTATGTTCAGTTGCTCGTTTCATATGGTGACAGTAAATGTATCAAGCTGTTAAAATAGCTTAAAAAAAGAAGGTAATGACATGGCTATATTATCGACTATCGGATTATTACACAGGTTTACAAAAAAAAAAGTCCGGACTATTTGACCGGACCATGGTATTCCGAGGTATTTTTGCGTTCTGAATCCGATCCCGAGGTCATCTGAGCCCTATCACGTCAGAAAAACGAGATTTCGAAATAAATAAATAAGGAAATGGGACTGCCCTGAGCAGCACCCAGAGCATGACTCCAAGGTTCTAAGGCCATTAGGGTCAGTGCTGGGTCCACTGTCAATATGTCACAGTGAACGGATCGCCAGAATTGGATGCCTTGACAGGGAGATCGTAATCCGCGAGATACAACGATCATGGCAACATTTTATCCACTGGGGTGGTTCTGTGATAGTCCCGGTCGAGATTTAGGACTCCATTCCAATGTTTGGAAGGTATTCAAGACCTAAACAGCTACACTCCAACTCAACAGGTCGCTTGAGAAATTGTCCTGGGTCCAGTTCCAAAAAATGGTCATTTTAACCTCTAAATGACCTTGAAATCTCGTTTTTTTTGACGTGATGGGGCTCAGATGACCTCGGGATCGAATTCAGGACGCAAAAATACCTCGGTATACCATGGTCCGGTCAAATAGTCTGGACTTTTTTTTTGTAAACCTGTATTATTTATACCTTACCGACTGCCGAAGTTAAATTTCAAGTTATCGGCCATAGGTATGACTTTGATCGGTTTGCCCGCGGATATACGGAGTTATTTATGGAAATCCTTTCACGAACGAATTGTTACGGGGAAAATATAAATATTATCGAAACATTAATTATAAAATCATTACAAGTTGATGATTTTATTTATCATTAGCGGTTTAACCGCACATAGAGTTTTCCAATTGCCAGTCGCGAACATGGTTCTATCCCAAAATATAATGAGATCTCAGATGCTGTGTTGACGGCTCTACGATTGCAGTTCAAAGTCGTTATATTGATAATTATTGATGAAATATCCATGATTTCGAATATTATCTTACTGTACATTAATGAAAGATGGATAGAAATATTCAATACTTCAGATGTCGAAGATGGTTGGTTCGGTGGCTTACATTTACTTGTCTTTGGTGACTTTCTGCTTAGAATCGACACTTCTTTATCATACTGTGATCGGTTACGTGAACTATGTAGTCATATAAATAAATTACCAGATGATACAGTTGTCTTATTACCAACATGTAAGCAATGTCATTTGCTAAATTTTGAAATGCTCAAAGAGATTCCTCCAGATGAATTAGTACTTATATACAGCTGACGATAAAATTGATTATCCGAAAAATGTTTCGAAAAAAGCTGCAGAAATTTTACGAAAGCTGGAAAATGATTCATCTAATACTGCTGGTCTTGAACGAGTGATTGTAATCAAATTAGGTTCAAAGATTATGATGAGACGTAATATCGATATCAGCGTAGGACTTTTCAATGGAACCATTTGTCGCGTAATTGCAGTATCCAAAAGCTTGCACAACGCGAGTATTGAACCAATTACTGTTCGTTTAAGTAACGGGAACGAACAAATAATCAAACGTGTGAGTGTTTAATTTCAAATTATGAATGGTGCTTATGTGATTCGTGAGCAATTTCCAATCAGTTTGAGCTATGGCATAACTGTACATAAGAGTCAAGGTTTGAGTTTACAAAATGCTGTCGTTGAGATGCTGGCAATAGCGTATTTACTTGTGGACAGATATACGTTGCGCTTTCAAGAGTAACGACATTGCAAGGTTTACACTTGATTAATTTTGATCCACACAGCATGAAAAAGTGAATGTATCCGCCATAGAAGAATGTAATCGGTTGAGCAAGATTTACCGGCCTGATCTTCTCCAAATTGATATACCTCATAAGCGATGGGGTAAGGTAGTTGATTTTCCGTGGGCCATTCCACAACAAAATCTTAATCCCGAAAATAATGATCAATCAAAACCTGAGCAGTTGGGATGGATAATTCATGGCTTGCAAAATAATGATGGTGTTTACAGTTGTGTAAATGCAGTTTTGCAGTGTATCTTCCATTCTCCTTTAATACGAAGCCGTTTACTTAAGAGAAAAAATAGTTCATCCACTATTATAGAAACGATGTTGAAAACATACGTGGACAACTCTGATCCTACTGAGGTTAGACAGTTTGCTGGCGGGGTATTCACTAGTAAATATGAGCAGGATCCAACTCAGTTTCTAGAAACGCTGTTTAGTAAAACTGATGGTGATATAGGTAATTTAGTCAATGTTCGACGCAACTATACTATACGGTGCAAGCGATGTAACTACGTATTCAATAATACATCTAATACATATACTTTGTCAGTACCATTACTTTCAAATGGGCGTGCAATTCTTCTGCAACAGTTAATAGATGATTTTTATTCGCATTGGCATGTTTATGATGACATTTGCAATGAATGTTCTACTCGGACTGAAATGAGTCGCAAGGTCAGCATCGAAGCTGTAAATGATGTAGTTTCAAAAATATTTCAAATAAAAGTTATGTAGTTTCTAATGTAAAAAAAGAAAATGCCTTTTAATGTCACTTAAAAATTTTTATTCTTTTTTTTAAATTGAGAAAGAAACAAAAATTTTCATGTATACAAAGTTATTTATTAGATTAATAGTATACTTGAAACTTTAAAGTTAAAATTTATTTTTCAAATCGATGTATTCCATTAACGGCGCGTGAAAAAAATCTAAAAAAATTTAGGTAATGCTTTTTCATCAAGTATTACTATGTAAATAAAAATCAGATTTTTTTGAGACCCTCATGAAAAAAGTTGCTGTCTTGACAGAGAATGCCCCATATATACTGTCACAAGTGGTATCTTTACATGTGATGAAACAATTCGTCACGGTCATTGGAAGAGTATACTTAGAGTTGAAGTTAAAACGTCTACATGGATTTCTGTAGACGACCAAAATATAAGAAAAATTCGATGGCCTGTAAATTCGAAAGCGGTATATGTTTCATTCCTCCAAAATCCTAAGGCAAAGTGAGAAACATAAGAGCTCTCTAGTCTATATTAAATGACTCGAGTACCGACCCAGCCTGCCCGAAAGTAATTTCAAACTGGCCAATACCTAATGGGACATATGGTATACCGCATACCGTATGTCCCGTCCAGAACCGCATAGTTACAGGGACCTTGAAATTTACCTTCGGCCGGGCTTGGTCGGTATTCGAGCAATTTTTACCGGTAGAAGTCGAGTCGGTAGTTAGAGTTGGTGTCAATTCGGGAGATCGAAGCTTCTAACCTTGAAATCGTGGATTTGTGAATTATGGTGAGTAATTTCCATTATTCACAAATTCATGATTTCGAAGTTAGACGCTTCGATCTCCCGAATTGACACCAACTCTAACTACCGACTCGACTTCTACCGGTAAAAATTACTCGAATTCGCCCCGGACACCAAGCCCTGTCGAAGGTAAATTTCAAGGTCATATGGACATCGGTCATACGGACGTCAACATACGGACATCGGTTATGGAAATAACCGATCTGAACTTGCTGATGACGCATGCGCATTCACGCTTCTCAGATGACTCTACCGGACGAGGAGACCCACGGGAGTGCTCATGCAAAACTCGCAATTTTGCTATGGTCTGATTGATCGCGGACATACGGTACATGTAAATTTGTGCAGTGTCGCATATGCAACTAGATTAGATCTTAAGGCCGTACAACCTTCAAGGGTTACTAGATTTTATAGCGGTAAAATTCAAATATTCTATACTAATTTAGGATTGCTATTCTATCGAGAAATAACGAGCGGATAAATGGAATTCGACACAAGGGTTCGCACCGTTTCATAGTATCACAGTCATAAATACCTCGCCAATCCTTAGCTAATCCTAAGTTCTCCGAAACGGTATATTCCGAGAATGTAAGCTGCGAGCACCACGGTTTATACCTTTCCTGGAAATCAATTATCGGACGGATCGTCGTGAGCCATCTAATGCAGTACCCGGCTTATACAGGTACGAGAGAAAAAAAAACAAAACGAGTCTACTAGTACTCGAGACACTGATGTGTAAACATCTCGTGAGCGGTAACTATGGAACGGAAATGTGATTGGGATTTGTGAATATTGGTATCTGTATTCGAAGTAATTTCAAACAATTTTAAATCTTATAACTGTAGAAAAATATTTTTCATTTTCGTTTTCATTTAATAATGCCGCGCTTGACACAATCGGCTTATGATAGCTGAAATAAATAAGTGTGTCTCGGAGTAGAGCCGATCGACAAGGAGGTACTCCGACTCACTTACTGTAGGTACATGGCGAAAACCGCTTCCATACAACATTGTTCTGCCAGATATTTACACATCAATTAGTCATTCTAACTTGTAATTGATGTGTAAACATCTGGCAGAACAATGTTGTATGGAAGTGGTGTTCGCCATGTACAGTAAGTAAGTCGGAGTACCTCCTCGTCGATCGGCTCTACTCCGACTCACTTATTTATTTCAGCTATCATAAGCCGATTGTATCAAGCGCGGCATTATTAAATGAAAATGAAAATGAAAAATATTTTTCTACAGTTATAAGATTTAAAATTGTTTGGAATTACTTCGATTCCAGATACCAATATTGACAAATCCCAATCCCAATCACATTTCCGTTCCATAGTTACCGCTCACGAGATGTTTACACATCAGTGTCTCGAGTACTAGCAGACTCGTTTTTACCAGACATTTTACATACATATTATTCTCTTGTGCTTTTATACATTATTCCATACAACTCCACTATAGTGGCACAACGGAATATTAGAAAAAACTATTTAAATATTTACGCAACAAGAGAATATGTATTAAATGCAACGACCTCTAAAGCCGATTTATTTACATTTCTCGCTTACCGTATAGAAAATCCGTCAGTTTATAACATGACTAAGCATTTCAGGAAACGTCTCTACATTTTAAAGAAAATCGAGGCACTTTAAATAGGAAGTTGGTCCGCCATTGCTACGGAAAGTAACGGGAATGAGGGGCCAACTTCTTTCCATAATATGCCCCGATCTCCCCTTCAAAGAGTATCTCCGTCTAATCGGATTCATTTTACAATTCGACTAAAAATGTTAATATTATATAAAACGTCAGTTGACATGTGACTAAAACACCAATTCTATCGAAATACCGACTCTTCCATGTACATTCTAGCTGGAATATGTATGTATGTCGATCGTTTTATAAGTAGTCCAGTCATTTAAGGTTTTATCTGTGGAAAAATTCCTAGTGAGCTGAATTTTTGTATACACCTTTGTTATGGCGTTGTAATGAAGATGTAAAAAATCGACATTGATATCGTGCCGGCTTAAAAAGTTATAAAGGTCAAAAGGTCACGAAAATCAGTTTTTCGCAAATATCTCGCCACCTATTGCTCGGAGGTCAATAGAGGTCGGTATAAAAATTATTTGCCGTAGAATTGTCTACAAAAAATGCCTCTTGCATTTTTCTGTAAAATTAACCGTTTTCGGAGTAGAGCGCTGAGAAAGCGACTACAATTGCACTCACATGCGGTATTGTATATCGTACAACACAAAAACAGATTCTCTGTAAAAAAAAGGCGGCATGTTCATTCAGTGCAAACCAAAATTGATACGTAAAATACTCTCCAAAAAAGATTTGAAATCAATTAAGATCGCCATGTTCAAGATTTATAGGTATATAAAAAGTAAAAGGCATCATTTGAAAGGAAAATTATTGTAACTCAGGTTACTAAAAAATTCGACTAAAAAAATTTATAAAAAAATTTTAATAAAAAAGAACTTGCCGCGTTTAAGTTTTCATATTTTATCCACTATACCGAATATTGGCAGTGCTTGGACTGTGCTAGAGTGATTCATAAATTGCGCTGTCGAAGTCAAATTCAGAGAAATCCAGAAGGCCCCCGCCTGATCGGTTTCCCGTGCGACGTTCGGTATACTGGTGGTATCATATAAGTGTATGAATTTATTTAAAATCATAAGTGCATAAACATCGAATATAATTCTCTGTCTGAATTTTTTATTTTGAAGGAAAAAACGCGGCAAGTTCTTTTTTATTAAAATTTTTTTATAAATTTTTAGTCGAATTTTTTAGTAACCTGATTTACAATAATTTTCCTTTCAAATGATGCCTTTTACTTTTTATATATAAATCTTGAACATGGCGATCTTAATTGATTTCAGATCTTTTTTGGAGAGTATTTTACGTATCAATTTTGGTTTGCACTGAATGAACATGCCGCCTTTTTTTTACAGAGAATCTGTTTTTGTGGGGGGATTTCACTACTTTTTAGAATTTATTCATGAGCAGAATACGTACATGTAGGAGAATAGCTTTTTATTACCACAAAATTAAAGTCTCACATTTTTTATACCCATACGAGCTAATTAATTATAACCACGTTACTTTTGATTCATTCTCGTGATATTTTGAAAGGGATTTATAAACTAGAGTGCCCTTATATTTTTCACTTTGCCTTAGTATTTTGGAGAAATAAAACATACCGCTTTCGAATTTACAGGCCATCGGATTTTTCTTATATTTTGGTCGTCTACAGAAATCCGTGTAGACATTTTACCTTTAACTCTCTAAGTATACTCTTCCAATAACCGTGACGAATTGTTTAATCACATGTAAAGGTACCACTTATGACAGTATATACAGGGTGTCCGTAAAGTATGGAAACGGTTGAATATCTCGAAAAGTATGCTTCAGATCGGGAAACGAAAAAATACGTATCTAATGTATTAAAAAAAAACTATCAAATGACACCAAGATTGATCCCACACCCCAACCCCTGTGGGTGGAGGAGGGGGAAGCTTCAAAATCTTAAATAGGAACCCCCACTTTTGATTGCATATTCGCATTCTACATTAGAAACTACATAACTTTTATTTGAAATATTTTTTTCGATTCGTGGCAGATGGCGCTATAATCGACGAAATTCAAATTTTTCGGTCTTTGCAATTGAGAGTCGATTTATTCGATTCTGCAATACAATTGCGATAGAAATTTACATTTGCTGTAATTTTTGTTTTGCAAATTTGAATTTACAGTAAATCTTGTGTCGTTAGACATTTAAAAATCTGGTAAAAAAGTACTTTTAGCGTAACCCAGAAGCAACGACGTGGACATAATAGTTTTCTGTTCCCTTCGGGGTGCTTGATTCAGGTGAGTCCTCTCGCCTCTCACCATCGGGGTGTTTGATTTAGATGAGTCCCCTCGCCTCTCACCATCGGGGTGCTTGATTCAGGTGAGTCCCCTCGCCTCTCACCATCGAGGTGCTTGATTCAGGTGAGTCCCCTCGCCTCTCACTATTATGTCCACGTCGTTGCTTCTGGGTTACGCTAAAAGTACTTTTTTACCAGATTTTTAAATGTCTAACAACAAAAGATTTACTGTAAATTCAAATTTGCAAAACAAAAATTACAGCAAATGTAAATTTCTATCGCAATTGTATTGCAGAATCGAATAAATCGACTCTCAATTGCAAGAACCGAAAAATTTGAATTTCGTCGATTATAGCGCCATCTGCCACGAATCGAAAAAAATGTTTCAAATAAAAGTTATGTAGTTTCTAATGTAGAATGCGAATGTGCAATCAAAAGTGGGGATTCCTATTTAAGATTTTGAGGCTTCCCCCTCCCCCACCCACAGGGGTTGGGGTGTGGGATCAATCTTGGTATCATTTGATAGTTTTTTTAAATATATTAGATATATTTTTTTTCGTTTCCCGATCTGAAGCAAACTTTCCGAGATATTCAACCGTTTCCATACTTTACGGACACCCTGTATGTTGTTACATATTAACTCGAGACGTTGGAATAGTTTCAAGAAATATTTTTGCATTCACCGCTGAAATTTCGCCCCCTTACTCGTAAATAAATTTCCAGCACAGAGAGCATCGATATTTTGCTGCACCTATAATTCTTCTGGGATATAAAAACCCTATATAATTCAGCCCTAACAAGTACAATCTTATCGAGCTGTACCTTATCAAGGAGATCTTTCAACGTAATAATTCCGAAATGCTTCTATGCTGTTTTGCAACATTCGCGAATTTATCGAGAAATATATATTATGAGTAAAAGAATGTTTCTAACATACGGTAATGTTCACGAATATTATAAAATATCGCAGGAATGTTACAGAAAAGTTGCTTGCAAAAACGTGCGTTGCGGGGTGTAAAAATGATGATATTTTGTAATTTCCATCGTTACACCAAAGGTAAAGAAGAGATGAAATAGAAGTGAGGTACATACATGTACACTTCACGTTTAACAGGTCGGTATATAAATTGAAACTTGTGATAGTATAATATGAAAGAGGAAAAACTTATATCGATAAAGAAAAAATAATAAAATAATAATGAAGTAGTTACTCCATTATTGTAATCCAATAACATTGTATCCCTTATTTTTCTGCCACGATTTTAATTGCTGATAGCGAAGAAAAATCAAATTTATTGGTTGATCCATCCACTATCAACAATCAAAGTCGTGGCAGAAAAATAAGGGATATAATGGAATTGGATTACAATAATAGAGTAACTACTTTATTTTTTTTTTCTTTATCGATATAAGTTTTTCCTCTTTCGTATTATTCAATCACAAGTTTCAATTTATATACCGAACGTCAAACGTGAAGTGTGCATGTACCTCACTTCTATTTCATCTCTTCTTCGCCTCTGGTGTAACGATGGATTACAAAATATCATCATTTGCACCCCACAAAGCACGTTCTTGCAAGTAACTTTTCTGTAACATTCCTGCGATATTTTACAATATTCGTGAACACTACCGTATGTGTTAGAAATATATACTTCTCGATAAAAACGTTTCGGAATTATTATGTCGAAAAATCTCCCCGGTAAGGTATAGTCCGATAAGATTGTACTTGTATTCGGGCTGAATTACATAGGGTTTTTATAATTATTTTAGGAAGTTCCAGAAGAATATAGATGCAGCAAAATATCGATGCTCTGCTAGAAAGAGTAAGGAATAACCCTCGAACGAATATTCGGGCTATGGCAAGAAAGGTTAGAATCAGAGGTTAGCAAGTCTACGGGGTTCGGAGGATATTAAAGGATATTCATCCATTTAAAGTGACGTACGTCCATGCACTCGAGACAGCAGATCCAGGTCGCCGAATGAACCAAAGCAGCAGGTTCTTGGAATAACAAGTGGAAGATCCCTCGTTCGAAAGAAACACCCTCGGGTTCGCATACGATCTGTAACAAATTGTAAACAACACAAACAATTTAAAGTATACTAAACTAACTAAACGTAAAAACTAAGATTATATTAATCTAAGTTAACCAATTCTAATAATGACAGAATTAAGAAAAATGATATATTTCCTCTTTCGCGTATTATACTACCAATTTATATACCGACCTGTCAAATGCAATGAATGCAACTGGTTGTGGTTGGAACAACAAGTGGATGATCCCTCGTTGGAAAGAAACCTCCTCGGGTTCGCAAACGATCTGTAACAAATTGTAAATTACACAATTATATGCAGCATTTCACTTTTAAAATATACCGAACTTACTCGAGCGTAGAAATTAAAAAACTATATCTGAGTTAATCAATTCTATTCTAATAATGACAGAATTATTAAAAATGATATATCTCCTCTTTCGTATTATACTACGTTATTCAGCACTTATCTGCCCCTAATCGGTATCAGTAATTCCTCATTGACCGTCGTTACACCGGAGACGAAGAAGAGATGAAATAGAAGTGAGGTACGTGTACACTTCAGGTTTGACAGGTCGGTGTGTAAATTGGAACTTGTGATAGTACGAAAGAGGAAATATATCGATAGAGAAAAATAGTGATAAAGTAATTACTTGATTATTGTGATCCAATTCCATTTCATCTCCTATTCTGCCACGGATTGTATTGATGACTGACAATGAGAAGAAAAACCTTCGATTTTTCCCGTGCTCGCATGACCCTGAAAACAAAAAATAGAACGAACACAAAGATATTGTCCTTCCATTGTGTGAAAGTGAGGTTAAAGCTGTCAGATGGCAATTAAACTTATCTGATGGCAATTCTTCTGAGACCGTCTCCTTTCCTGCTCCTTTCTTGATGCAGGGGCAACTAGAGAAGAATACCACTGCATCCGTTCACTATCTCGACATTCGAAAAAAAAACAAACGATTATTAAACTATACGGAGCGTCTGTCACATTCACCACTATTGAGATTCACTACTCCGGTTACACTGAATTTTTATTTTTATTAACAAGCGCGTCCGAGGATCGAAAAAATGCGAGGGAAATCGTTTCGCGAATGGAAATATTTTATTAATTTTGAAAAACAACTAAACATTCAAGGAATATATTCTCTCACACACTCTCACATACATTTGATGGCGTATGCGTGTACCCGCATCTGTGTAGACATTTCCGATCATGGCCGACTATCGCCGAAGATAGGCGGAATTAGTGACATTTTAACATATATATATTGCCCGAGAAATTGGATTCTCGACTTTTGAGGCGCGAGGGGCGTGGCTTCGCGTTGCTAAGGAAAAATCTCTGTTAATATGTAACTTACAACATTTACTCTGGTCTCTGTCGATAGAGAATAGTCGATTTATATGGCGTAACTAAGCATAGTTTTGGTTATAACCGTATATTTATTGAGAAAATTCGATGTTAAAATTGAGGGGTGAAGGGGGCAGACATTTTTCCTGTAAAGGTACACGGGTGCTCGCGGCGACAGCGCTGGCGGCGTCGTTCTGACGACTTGAATGAACATGCCGCGAGACACTACCGTGTCTCTTGATACCAAGGCGTAAACTCTATTGCTTTTTATTCATGTTTGTAAGTGTTCAAAACTTCTATCTGATACTTGGGCGTTTTGTGAAAAATATACTTATATTATAGAGGTTTGGGAACTTAGTAAAATCTACTAAATATTATACAAACGACCTCCACTGGCAGATGTTCCGTATTTTATTGTTCCGAGACCCGTCCCTTGACCTGCTACTGCCTGTCGGACTGTGTTTAGCTCAGTTGGAAATTTTTTCTTGAGTGTTAAAGACGTTATTTTAGTAGTTTCATGCTCTTGAACAGTTTTCATAATGAGTGATACATGTTTTATATGCAATGAATTGTTATCGGATGGTGATGTAGTCTAACAAGGAGTGTTAGGTAGGTGTCCGCCTCCGATTTCGATCTCCTTGTAATATGTTGTAGTCCACTAAAAACTAAGAGATACGTATTTTTTCTTATCGGCCCATAAAGGGTTTTAAGGGGTGAAACCGACCCCCAAAGTCGTTCCCCCAAATTAAGGAACACGTGTTTTTGCATTTCAACGAAATCCCGCTCTAAAGGGATTACTTATCCCCTGATTCTGAACTCGATTATCGTGCTATTATAACTATAACTTTTTCTTTCTAGTGTTGCATTAGTACTTAAATAATCGAATTTACGTCAATATTCACATACATGTGACGATGTGTGATGTGTATGTATACATGTACTTACATATAACCTGATGAATTTCATATGTCAGGTATAATAGTCTCATTTGCGCCATTTCTTGGCCCGTATGTATGATGTCATTTTATCTCTAGCAGATTACTTTTCATTATCACGTTTCCGGCATTTAATTCAAAGGTGTGGCCCTTACGCCTATTGTCCAAATATAGTCAGATATATTTGTATGGCTCAATAAACAAAAAGAATAGATATCTCTAATTTAATCCTTTACTGCGACATTCGTCCGTAATCAAAGGTATCTGATGATTATTTTTATCTTATCGGATCTTTGGAACAATGGATTTGTAGCTGACGCAATTCATTGCCAGAATACGGTGCACTCATGCTATTGATGTCAAATTTAATATCATTTATTTTTATTAACAAATGAAATGAAATTCATGTATCTCTTCCAATTAATATAAATACTTTGTGACATGTTATTAGGGTTTATAGGTTTCACAGTAGTGATACTCATCGAAAAAGTGTTTAAAACATAGTGATTTCTTACACCAAGAACACCTTACTATTGCTACTTCCGTACAGCCTTCAATTTCACATTTCGGTAGAGATGAATCCCCAAATGCAAAAGGAACAGGATTGTCAAATTGTTCTGGTTTTTCATTTGTATAATTGCTTTTGAACCAAGCATATCGAAACAAGTTTTGATACCGTGGCGAAGATAATTGATTATGTACTAATGATTGTAGTTTAATTATATTATTTCTCAAATGTGTAAATTGAGATCATGATTAAGAAGCAAAACAGCATCAGAAAAATGTCGAACGTCATTTTTCCACACTCTGAATCCGAACACATCGAGGGGTTGAATTTTTCCTGTTGTTCCTGCCGGTATGATTTTTGTCGTGAGAGTTTTTCCAAGAGGTGTAGCTGCTTTCGCAGCTTCTGGACAATGACCAGTCCAAGAATCTATCAAGAGTAGACTCTTTTGACCAACACTTGGGAAGAAAACCTTTTCCAACCAGATTTTGAAGTGGTCTGTAAGAATAGATAAGGCATTGTAAAGTATCGTCATTAGCATATCCATTTTTAACTCAAGATTATGTTTACATTATAGCAAGTTTAATAAATTACGTAATACCTGATGTAAGTTTTCCAGATTTCGATGCAGTTACGTAAACATTGGCAGGTTTGAATAGGTTGCTCTCAACTATCGGGCCGAAATTTCCCGATTTCTCCTTCATAACCATAAAATGCGGTGATAGTAATTTTCCATCTGCCGATATCGTTGGTTCTATAGTGTAACTGTGAGTTGTTGAAGAAACTGATTATACAAGGCATTCTACTTGTTTTGTTCCCTGAATGGAAAATGTTCTGCCCGAATGAATTTCCAACTGGAAGTCACTTTGATCTCAGCATTATATATGTTATTTACACCGTATTCTTTTATAAGAGATTTGATATCTTTTACAAAATGTTGAGCACTCTCTTGTAGATCTTCTTTTTGTTCCAGAGTTTTTCGGGTAATGATTCTTGTTAATTTTGCGCGATGTAATACGGTGTACTTTTTTAAAATTCCATAACCACCAACGAGAAGCTTTAAATCGGAAATCTTTATATCCTATTTCTTTCTGTGCTTGTAAGGCCCATCTTCGAAGATCCATATCGTGAACAATTAAATGAGAATCTAGAGCAGCCTTCATATTATTCAAGGTATATTCGGAAATCCGTGCCAATTTTTCCATATACGTTCCACCTTGATTAATTTGGTGTGCCCATCGACGCAGTTGTCTGGCAGATTTCACTCTCTTGAAACGATGTTGTACGGTGTTAATGGACAGATTTTTTCTTTTCTTCCCACTTCTCCAAAATTCCACTGCATTACTTTTGTACTCGTAACTCAAATCTTCGTCATCACTGGTGCACCTGTCAGGAGAGTGTTCAGGACTCCAGTCCAAATTCGTCTTATCTTCAATCGCAGTTGATTCCCATTCTTTAAAAGGTTCTTGAAAGTCCAGAGTGATTTCTTCCACAACTTCAACTCCATTGTATTCATTCATACCATCGAATAAAATTCTCTCGAAACTATCTTTCGATTCGAGCTCCTCATTGTTTACAGGACTGTCGGGGATATTTGCTCCTTCAAACGTAAGCAGCAAAAGACGTATAACGTTAAGTGGGTTAACTTTCATTATCACACGAGAAATGTGCACAAAAGAAAGACCGTTCTCCGTTAACGAACTGAACTGGTACTGACAAAAAAAATACTTATCGTGGGTGACGGGCACTATACTTATAAGTGCCGATAAGATAAAAATAATCATCAGATACCTTTGATTACGGACGAATGTCGCAGTAAAGGATTAAATTAGATATCTATTCTTTTTGTTTATTGAGCCATACAAATATATCTAACTATATTGGGCAATAGGCGTAAGGGCCACACCTCTGAATTAAATGCCGGAAACGTGATAATGAAAAGTAATCTGCTAGAGATAAAATGACATACATACGGGCCAAGAAATGGCGCAAATGAGACTATTATACCTGACATATGAAATTCATCAGGTTATATGGTAAGTACATGTACACAAATAGCACCGATGGTTAAATGTTAAAATGGAATTAAAATCCGTAATATTGACGTAAATTCGATTATTTAAGTACTAATGCAACACTAGAAAAAAAAGTTATAGTTATAATAGCACGATAATCGAGTTCAGAATCAGGGGGTAAGTAATCCCTTTAGAGCGGGATTTCGTTGAAATGCAAAAACACGTGTTCCTTAATTTGTTACCCTCTACAAAATGCAAATGGTCCGATCAAAATAGAAATTACAATTTTTCTATCACGGCAAGAAAATTGGTTTTGAAGGGGTAGTTCAGCCCCTTCCCTTACACCCCCATTGGCAGA
This sequence comes from Xiphydria camelus, assembly GCA_963678675.1. Classification (NCBI taxonomy): domain Eukaryota; kingdom Metazoa; phylum Arthropoda; class Insecta; order Hymenoptera; family Xiphydriidae; genus Xiphydria; species Xiphydria camelus. The sequence continues at coordinate 7,322,482 of OY783197.1, forward strand.
TTAACGTGTATTTTCATTACTTGTTATAATGAATAATTTGCCATGGATCTCGTTCCCGTAGGTTCGGTGTTTCTACCTGAAACTGCAGTTATAGTTATAATAGCACGATAATCGAGTTCAGAATCAGGGGGTAAGTAATCCCTTTAGAGCGGGATTTCGTTGAAATGCAAAAACACGTGTTCCTTAATTTTTTACCCTCTACAAAATGCAAATGGTCCGATCAAAATAGAAATTACAATTTTTCTATCACGGCAAGAATGGTTTTGAAGGGGTAGTTCACCCCCTTCCCTTACACGCCCATTGGCAGATTAACGTGTATTTTCATTACTCGTTATAATGAATAATTTGCCATGGATCTCGTTCCCGTAGGTTCGGTGTTTCTACCTGAAACTGCAGAACCACCCGATGTTGGTCGTGACTTTGGGGGTCGGTTTCACCCTTTAAAACCCTTTATGGGCCGATAAGAAAAAATACGTATCTCTTAGTTTTTAGTGGACTACAACATATTACATGGAGATCGAAATCGGAGGCGGACACCTACCTAACACTCCTTTAAGAAGTTAGGCGTGGTCTACAAACATTAAAAAATGCTAATATCGCTAGAAGTGATGGTAATATTGAATATTTAAGTACTATGACTTTTGTAAATGTTCATAGTAATTGTCGTAAAAATTATACGAACAATTTGAGTATTGCGGCTTCTAAACGACGCCAAGAAGAACCGAGTACATCAATATCTCCGCGTAAGAAAAGAGTCAGCTCTTTTGATTTCAAAAAATTATGCTTGTTTTGTGGAGAAGAAGCGAGTGAAGTAATTGAGAGAAAAAGAGAACAAAAATACAGACGCGTTATTAGAGAAGTGAGTACTCTTACATTTAAAGACACAGTATTAAAAGCTGCAGAGGCGCGCGGTGATAAATATGGAAGAAGTGTAAAGGAGCGTGGGAATTTTGAGTATGACTTAGTATCTGTCGAAGGTAAGTATCATGATAAATGTTTCTCCAATTTTTTATTAGCCAGTGGAAAGGGTGACGCAGGCCGTCCATTGGATGAAAATATTAGAATTGCCATGGAGAATGTTTTTCATTATATCGAAAATAATGACGATTGTCAATTCACATTGGCTGAGTTAAAAGATGTGATGAAAGATTACGTTCCAGACGATAAAACAATAATAAAAAAATTTATTGCTCGATATGGGAGTAATATTGTAATTACCACGAAAAGTAAATCTTTAACAATAATTTGCTTTCGAGATACTGCAACTAATATTTTGACTAATTCGTGGTACGAAGAAAAAAATAAAATCATTGTGATGAACGTCTTCGAATTGTAGAAGCTGCTGCATCAATAATTAAAGAAGATATTCATTCCATTACAATTGAGGGGGTCAGTGGAAAAGTGGTACAAGTCACAATTTGGATTATTTGAGTTAACTGCAAAAATGCGGTAGTTAAAGTAAATATCTGCTTAGAAAAAAAAGTGGTATAAGTGGCAACCATACCATTATACACTTATACCATTTTTTTTTCGAAACAGATATTTACTTTAACCATGTATTTTTGCAGTTAACTCAAATAATCCAAATTGCGACTTGTACCACTTTTCCACTGACCCCCTCAATTATTCGCGACTCTTATCCACCACCAAGTCGAATGTTAGATAATATTAATGACGAAATTCCTAAAACTTTAACACATTTTTTGCATGAATTAATTGTGAAGATTAAAAAAGGCCAAGCAAAAAAAATTGAAGCAAAATCTACAGACATAGCCCATGCTATAATGAGTGTAATCCGTCCACAATCGTTTTCGTCACAGCTGCTACTTATTGTTAGCCTTTCTGTATTCCTTCATAGAAGATATGCCTCCAAAAGAGATTACTAGATGTTTTGTCAAGTTTTGGATTTTGTGCTCCATATAGCAATGTTGTGACGTATGAAGTGTCAACTGTTTATCATCCTCAACCTCGTATTCTTTCACAGCCTGATGTAATTTTACAGTATGCTGCAGATAATACAGACATTAATGTTTCCACCATTGATAGGCATAATACTGTGCATATAATGGGTGTAATAAAAATAATTTCTCCAAGTAACGCTGTTGTAGCTGATATGCCCATCGTGAAATGTAAGAGTAAACCAAACGCTGAGGATTTAGCTGCAGTTTCACACGTATCTCTTTTAGCTTTCGAAAATAATGAAGTAGCTGGAATGAGTAAGATTATAGTTGAAGAAATCGATTATACCTAATGTTATTTTAAATGAAGCAATTTGTAGTAAGGTCGACTTATTGTGGGCATACGCAAAGTGGAGAGATGTTAACGGTCTACCAGGGTGGAATGGATTTTTAAAGAAGCTAACAAAAAATAATGAAGACTTTACAACATCGACGATAATGTTCCTACCCTTTATTCATCATCCTGCAAGTAATAAAGATACAATTTACACCACATTAGATTGTGCAGTACGTAGTGCCAAATCACATGGACAAAATTGTTACATCATTACTTTTGATCAGCCACTTTACTATAAAGCTCGCGAAATTGTAGCTGCTGCTGATGTTCAATCTGATATATCTAACGTTATTGTAAGACTAGGTGGTTTTCATATGCTTATGTCCTTTCTTGGATCTACAGGATATATAATGGAAGGAAGTGGACTCAAGGAAGCTCTTAGTGTTATTTATGCTCCAAATTCAGTTGACAAAATATTAGATGGCCATGCTTTTGCAAGAAGTGTAAGAGGACATGGACTTATTAGAGTTGCACTAATGAAGCTTATTTATGATAAATTAACAATCGATCAATATCTGCAGGAGTTTTTGGATGGTTACATCATGGATATTATGAGAGGGACAATGTCTTATGATAATATTGAAGAATCTGAAGATTTTTTGAACGGACTAATACAGTTATTTGATGACGAAGTAGCTAAATTGAAAAGCGGTGGTCCTGCTGTTCAGTTATGGCTACAATACATTGAAATGATATCAATAGCTAATGATTTCATTCGTGCTGAGAGACTAGGGTTATGGAATGATCATCTTACAAGTGTTCAGCGAATGCTTCCATATTTTCATGTATCTGGTCATTTCCTGTATGCTAAATCTGCACATTTATACTTGCAAGATATGATAGCTTTGAAAGATAAAATGGATAACCAAGACTATATAAACTTTACAAAAACATTTGCAGTAAGACGCACAGAAAAATTCAACTGTGGAACCTAGACCGACATGACTATTGAACAAAGTTTGATGAAGTCTATGAAAACTGAAGGAGGGGTTTCTCGAGGAAGGAGTACTCATGAAAGCGTCTTATCTAAGTGGATATATGGCATGCATGCAAGAAATGCAATTTGTGAAGAAATTGAAAAATTTTGCGACCTTTCATTTAATACTGCACAGATCAACATGTAGACTCAAGAGATTCACGCATTGAAAGAGTTAATACTGACATTAAAAAACTTGTAGAGTGGTTTGCTTTGCATAATCCTTTTTCAAGTTGCAATCAAGTAGTTTCTGTATCAACAGGAATTGTTGGCAATAATAAAATCAACTATTATAATGCCAAAGAAATTGGTCTGCAGTCAATTAAAAAAATTATAGGAGTAACATTCGACAAAATTACATTAAAACGCTCTGACAGAGTTCTTCCATTATCATCAGTAAACACTTCCATCATGGTTCATAACTGCAGGGTAACGATCGATCCGTTATTGCTATTTCAACGAATTAGTTTAAATAAAAAATTGGAGGAAAATCTTTGTGAATATTTACAATATGAATTAAGTCCATATCCAACAGCACTATTTGATAATGTTGGCATGAGAAAAACTCAAAAGTCGAAAATATACGACTACTTCGAACCAATTAATTATCAAGTAGTTTGTGATAATGCAACATACATAATCGATGGTGGATTTCTTATGCATCGTGTCGTAAGGCAAAAAAATGATACATTTCATATTATTATTAACAAATATATTAATTATTTATCAAATAATTTTGGTACAAATACTGTTGTCATTTTTTATGGTTACTCTGATACCAGTAAAAATATCAAAGCGATGGAATAACTAAGACGAACCGCTGCCGTTTCTACTTCTTATGAAGTGCACTTCAATGAATCGATGGAAGTTCCTATCAGTCAAGAAAAATTTTTATCTAATCGATTTAACAAAAGAAAATTAATTGAAATGCTTATTGAGAAGTTCGAAGAAGTTGGTATTGCTACAAGACAATCACGTGATGATGCTGACGTCTTAATAGTTGAAACAGCGATTGAAAAATCAATAAATAATACTACAATTATCGTTGGCGAAGACATAGATCTGTTGGTACTTCTCATAGCACGCACACAAATACTTGATCAAACTACATCAATTTTTTTTTAAAAACCAGGAAAAAACAATGTTGAAACAAAAATATACTCGACTGATAGCCTAACAAGTATCCACATTGCAAGAAAAATATTCTGTTTCTACATGCCATGACCGGATGTGATACAACTTCAGCACTTTTTGGGAAAGGAAAAATAAACGTCATGAAGATGTTTGAAAAAAGACCCGATTTAAACAATTCTGCAGAAATATTCCAATAAGAAAATTGCTCTCGAGATGCCATTGTCAATGCTGGAACACATTTTCTACTAGCAATGTACGGTGCTCCAAAATCAGAACATTTTCGATAGATAATTACAGATACTGTAGCTTTGCTAAACTAACAAGACAAAGCACAGCTGAGAAATTTCCATTATTACCACCTACTTTTTCAGCAGCTCAACAGCATATTTATCGAGTGTATTATCAAATAAAAACCTGGCTAGGAAGAGAAATTGATCCAGAACAGTGGGGTTGGGAGTTAAAAAATAATATACTACAGCCAATAACAACTTTATTACCACCAGCACCCGATAATCTACTGAACACAATCTTTAGTAATTATACAAAAGGTTGTGGCGGCAAATGTGGATGCAAAAAAATTGGATTAAGATGTTCAAAAGTTTGTGGACATTGCCGTGGCCAGTCATGCTTAAACGCAGAGTCAACTAATGATGAAAATGATGAAGATGTCGATTTAAATATAGGAATAAGTCCACTCGACGTTTTGTCAGCAATTGTTAATGATATAGAAACTAAAGATATCGACAATGAATGATAAAAAAAATTATATACTAAAGTTTGTTTTTTCTGTATTTTTCAGTATTCAAATAAAAAATTATCCACTCTTCAATAAAAAAAAGCTCTTATTACATATCATGGATTATGCCTACGGGGAAAACCATGTAAAAAAAACGCGCCTTGCATTCTACCTCAAAGGTGGTGAGGAAACGAGTGCATTGTCATAATATAGTCGCTTTCTCAGCGCTCTACTCTGAAAACGGTTAATTTTACAGAAAAAGGCAAGAGGCATTTTTTGTAGATAATTTCACGACAAACAATTTTTATATGAATCTCTATTGACCTCCGAGCAATAGGTGGCGAGATATTTGCGAAAAACTGATTTTCGTGACCTTTTGACGTTTATAACTTTTTTAGCCGGCACGATATCAATGTCGATTTTTCACATCTTCATTACAACACCGTAATAAAGGTGCATACCAAAATTCAGCTCACTAGGAATTTTTCCGCAGATTGGGGTTTAAAATGCCTAAAATGACTGGACTAAAGACGCGTGAATCGATCTCCCCGTTTTAAAACGAGCGACGCTAAAGCCGTCTTCTACATTATAACCGAGGGGGTTCACTCTCTGGATCCCTCCCCTAAACTTAACCCTTTCGGTCACTGCGTCGTCAATTGACGACATAAGAATCTTAACTCCGTTTATATGGAACTGATTGCGTTTTGCCACATAAACACGATGTAGGCAACTGATGGTATTCCATTTGAAGTGCGTTAATCCCACTTGGCACCATCTGTTAAAAATTGATAAGATTTGTAAGCAATTTCTACATCGACTCCCACAACGTGTTCAGTAGCACTGTAAACGCGGTCAGAATTTTCTTAAATTTGTATATTATCAAACTCTTATAAATATCGGTTTGTATAAATTTTGAAAGTTTATAAGTCATATTATAAGGTTACATAGTAAGTATGCCGGACATTTTATATATTTTGTCAAATTATTTTTTTGAAGTTGTATGTCATCATTTTGTCAAAAAGCAAAAAAGATCAGTTTTTTCAAGTTAGGGGTATTTATAGTACCTCCAGTGATCCAAAACCACTAATCAACCACTAATCAAATATTTTTCACCTGATCAAAAAAAATTCGCGACTGAAAGGGTTAACTTAACCTCGAGTGGACGGGCGGGTGTAGATAAAGATTACCTCAAAGGCGACCGAGTTAGAATGTCTTCTTTCTTTTTTTATTTAGTTAAGCCAGTTAGACTTGCAAGGTCAGTATCGGTTAATTGTAACGTTAAACCTAACTAGAAAATATTTTCTCTTCAAACTGCTCATGGTAGCCCAATTTCCTGACTGCTCTTGGCAGTTGAACTCGGTCGTCTTTCGGTTGACTTATTCCTGCCCCCAGCGCCTTCGGACAAGGTGAGGTTTAGGTTGGGTTTAGGAGGGAGGTCTAGAGAGAAGCCCTACTATATACCGGATATAGCGCTGAAGACGGCTTTATCACCGCTCGTTTCAAAACGGCAGGATCGATTCACGCGTTTCATAAAATAACCGATACACTTTAGCTGAAATGTAATATCCTGAATACGTCTGTTTTGAATTTACGAACGGACATTCGATATAATGTAATACAGGATCTCGAATTGGTTTCTCTTGCTCCTGATCACTTTTAATGGTGAATTAATACATTTCGATTTCCACGGTAAACTACAATCTATGATAAAAAGTGTCATGTATTTATGGATATGCCTACTTTTGGAGCATTTTCGGAATTTTTAATCATACATTCGACGAGTGTATCATAGCGTAGAAACTTTCAGACATTTTGAGGAAGCAGTAAAGATTTTTGATTTGCAGCGAAGAATGGAGCAGACCCCGATCAATACGGAACTGCTGTGTTTAATTCCTTCGCTATAAGGTAAATGTCCCAATTCCTGATAACTTATCTAGCTCTATTAATAAAATTTAAAATAGAATGAACCTTCGATATTAACAGAAATATTCATCTAAGTAATAATAATAAGGGACAATAAAGATATTCGCATGAATGCAGCTAGGAAAAAGATTTAGTTTAATACGAACTTAGTGGAAAATGTGATGACGATGAAAATTTTATTTACAACGAGGAGAAATGTAATTTATAATAAATAAGTGTTCTACTAGCCTTATATTCAATTAAAATGACATGCAGAAACTTTTATTTATTGAAATAAACTTTTATTTGATGTAAATAAGTTTCTGTTTGTAACTAATAAACTTTGTAATAGGTCCATACAAATAAATTAATTAATTTTCTTTATGTGTAATCTACGATAAAGTGACATTCGAGGATTTGATCAGAAATTGAAACTTACCTTATATGTGTAAGCGAAATTGCTATATCTCCCCAAAAAGCAAGAAGGATGGAGTTTCAAATCGCTTATTTCCTTCCAAGAAAGGAGGACGAAGCCTGGAAGGAAGGAGGAGACAAGGTGCTGATATAAATCACGCTTCGCTGACGACTAGGTACAAAACAAATTATCAAGCGAGTTCTCCAGAAAACGATGCGATGACGAACGAGCCAGAAACTGGAAACGGCTGTGCGTTGTGAAGGCAACTTAAGACACCCCGGTGCTTTCGTGAAGCTGTAATTAAATGTAGTACAGGATGAAATTCTTGTCAGACGTATAACGGACGAGAAGTGACGAGGAGGGAGCTTGCCTTAACCAACCCTTGGCAAAGTTTTCCATTGAGTGTTTAATGGTAATGAATGGGATCTAAAGGTAATCAATGGGATTGCAATGGAAATTTAGAGAGAAAAATATCCTGGCACTTTCTACCATTCAATATAAATGGGACCCCACTGGCAAATCAGTGGGAAATATTGAAAGGTATGTATTCCCATTCGTTACCAATGGAAGACCAATGGCAAGTTACTGGGAACATTCAAGTGGTATTTTGTTCGAATGGTTACTAATGGGAGTCCAGTGCTAAATAACTAGGAATATTTAAGTGGTATTTTGTTTCAATGGTTACTAATGGGGTCTAATGGCAAACAACTGGGAACATTCAAAAGGTTCCATTCGTTATTACTGGCATTTCTCCCATTAGTTATTAAAAGAGAAATCTACTGGTAAATCACTGGGACATAGCAGTGGTAAGCTTCGGTATTTGTTATCAATATTTGCCCACAATGGCAATTCATCGAGAGAATTCAAGAGAACCTTTTCCCTATTTGTCATTAATGGAAGTCCAATGGAGTAACTTGAACAGCTTAAATGGTATTTTTTATCAGGTGGAATAAATTGGAACTGAATAAAGGAATAAGCACGTGGAGACACTTTAATGGAATATGTAACTATTTATTACACATAGTATATTAGCAAAATATATGCTTAATAATTATAAATATGTACATTCATTAATACATACCTACATTAATACATTCATTAATACATTCATTAATGCATTCATTAGTAAATTCATTGATAATGATATCTATACGCCATTTTTCTATTCCTATTCGCGATATAGGATTAATTGCATCCAGTGAATGGGAATACAAATGGGATAAAAATATCATTCAACAAATGAGGAGTTCCATGCGGAAGCCGGTTACGACTAGACGCGTCGCGGATCGATAGCGGGAAACAGTGCCGATACAGCGATATTATAGGATACTCGCAGCGATTTTTCAGATCAGGGGAAAGCAGAGCGTACCGCCAGCAAGAACACGCAGGAGAAAGAGAGGGGACTGCTCTAGATTTTAAAGGAGGGCTTCAAAAATGTTCAAAGAAAAAGTGAGGTTAGGGGAAGATGAGCAGAGGAAGAGGAGGTGGGGCACGCGGGGAGGATGATTCGGGCGCCGTCGGATCAGTAGGCTCATTCTGTACGGTCGTTCGGTGGCGTTCGTAGGACCCCCGACGAATGCCCGTATTATTCAGGGCGGTTGTACGAACGCCACGAACGAACGCCCACGAATGACCGTACAGAATGTGCTTACAGGAGAGTCGGAAGAGTCGGAGGAAAGGCAGACCAAGAAGCGCGAACAGAGATGGCGCGGCTGCGGCCACGGGGGTCTTAGACAAATACCGAAGTAAAGTATCATTCAACAAATGGGAAATGAATAATTATTAGGTTGTAACATAAATTTGGAATAATTCTTGTTTTTTCAGGTGTGTAAAGCAAATTCAGTGACGTGTTATACCTCATTTGAAAGCTCGTTTTCTTGCGGTTATTTTAAGGTATAAACTGTTTTGCTGTGGTTCGTGGTTAAAAAGTTACGCCGTTACAACCTAATATAATTGAATGGGAATTAATTTCATTTCACGAATGGTAATGTCAATGGTATGAAAACACCATTAAACGAATGGGAAAATAAATGGGATGTCGAATGGTAGTATAAGTGGGAAAGATACCATTGGCAGAACCCCATTGATTTACCTTTGATAGACTGTCAGTGGTATCCAATGGGATTTTTTAAATGGTAATTAATGGGAGACTTAGCCAAGGGAATGCTCATCTCTATTTCGCTTTTCAACCCCCGCTTTGCAACGAGGGTGGCTTTGTAATTTGTATTTCATATACGATCTGCCTGTGTACCAACTATAGAAGGCACACTCTCGTATTGAAAGAAAGCAACACCGGTAAACTCGCTTGCGCTAATCCCTGCGGAAAATTTTAAAAAGCCTTTACCTGTATCCATTTCACATATATAACAGCTGCACGAATCTTTCCATCCGTAATATCCCCGGCAAAAATTACACGAAGAGATCGCTTTTAAGAAAATATTGTTGTTTCGATGAATGGTTTTTCAGTGATGCAGAGATTGTAAACTGCTATGAATTACATCAACGATCCTATAACATAAATCTTTCTTGATTGAAACAAAAACGCGTCCATGGCACTCCACCCTAGGGGTGATGCGACAATCTATGCCCAGACCTGTAGTGAATCCGCGAACATCTAGTATAAATGAGTGACCTTATATGAAATCAATTCTTTCACCTTCTACACAATATAAAGACCGAGACAAAACGGTAAACGAAATTGGCCCCTCACTGCTATGGAAAGTAATGGGAACGAGGGGCTATCTTCTTGATTAACTCCATGTACATTTCTGTAATGGTTACGCTTTTGAAAATGAGCAATATTTAGATTTATTCGTTGAAAATAAGAGACCGGGGCAAATTGATAGACGAAGTTGGCCCTTCGTTGCTATGGGAAGTAATGGGGACGAGGGTCCAACTTCATTTATTAACTCTATGTACATTTCTGTAGTGGTTATGCTTTCGAAAATTAACAATATTTATTACAGAATTTACTCATTGAATATGCTGTGTAGGAAAGATCGGGGCTAGTTGATAGACGAAGTTGGTCCCTCGTTGCTATAGAATTTAATGGGAACGTTGAGCCCAATTCATTTATCAACTTGCGCCGGTTTCTCCTACACAGCATATTCGACAAACAAAAAAATATAAATATTATTTATTTCCAAAAGTGTAACCCCTACAGAAATGTAAATGGAGCTTAGTCAGGATTTAGACAGAAGGGAGCCCTACGTCGAAAACCCGTTATAAGTCTACGGAACCATCGAAACAATTTAGTACACCCTTCGCCCCCTTTCGCCTAATACCAATCGCATTGATCCCAGACTCCCGTGAGACACCGTGAAGAGGATCAACCTCGACGTGAGAAGATAACTTGGGAAGGAAGGAGAAAGCGAAACCGTTGTCATTCGCATAAGTAATAAGTTTTTGCGTCTATAGTAAAGTCGCGCCCGTGGAAAAGCTTCGGGACCGTGTATCCCACGGTGCTCGGTATGCTCGATAAAGTTAAAAATATGAGCTTTCCGGAACGTCCGTCGCGTAAACTCGCTTCCTCTTCCCCGTTCGAACTCTTTGCAACGCTATGAGCCTAAGGCGGTTATTACTTACGCCGCCAACTCGCGAAGTGAAAGAATTATTTTCGCGCCACGTTGGGTGTTCGAAATAAACTGGGGTGATTTCGTTCCCATAGGGGAAGGAAAATCGTGGGTGAAAGGATGTACGAGTATGATTGTTTGAAACTATAAGAAACTGATAGGAAATAAAATAGTCATTGAATTTATTTTAATTGATGCTTCTATTTATCAGCTTCTATTACCAAAAAAGTTTAATTTTAGATCAAAATTATGAAAATTTAAGTGGTGAATTTATGATGAACTGATATGGAGGTTACTAGTTCAGGAATTCGTTACGGACGACAATGAAATGAGTTCGAAAAGAAATTATTTTTAACGTGTAATAAGGGGCCCCTTACATATTACGTCACTCAATTTAAGCTTTTTCTGACCCCTCCCCTCCTCCTGCCCCTTTACTACAGTTTGTCACAAATTGGGCCCCCCACCCCCTTCTGTGACGTTACAAGAATATACAGACTCAACCAGAAATGCTGTCCTAAAAATAGATTGAAATATAAAAAGGAAAGAATCATTAGATATGATTGGCACTTCTAAGAAAATTAGAGGAAGGATGTAAGTTTTTGAGAAATCATCGGTAGCAGCGATAAAAAATGTGGTTCAGCCCTTTCAGGTGGTAAGTTTGAGAAATGAGGTCTGACCTTATGGAGCTCCAATGTTAAATTTCGAGTGGATAAAAATTATGTGACATTACCCGTATTGAAGTCGCTTCAGGAGTTCTCGACTACACTGATACCATTGATAACTATTACAAATATTCGTAATTGTATCCTCTGAACAGGAGCGACTACTCCTATTGCATAAAAAGTGAACAATAATTCCGAAAGCTCGTTTTTGAGGTAAATCGATAACTCTGATATTGACAAAAATAATTAAAAAATTCTATCCTTATCTGCCGAGCAGGGATGACCACCACTATTGCGAAAAAAAATGGACAAAATTCCCAAAACTCCTGGAGCCACTTCGATATAAATAATTTTCATCCACTTGGAATTTAACATTGGAGCTCCATAAGGCCGGACCTCGTTTCTCAGACTTACCACCTGAAGGGACTGAATCACATTTTTTATCGCTGCTATCGAAGCTTACTCAAAAACTTACATCCCTCCTCTAATTTTCTGAAAAGTGCAAATCGTTTCTAATGATTCCTTCCTATTTTTTTATTTAAATCTACTTTTAGAACATTTCTGATCCAGTCTGTATATAGCCATCTATAGTTTTTATACATCTCTTAATGTTTCATTTGCTTGAACTGTTCCACCTAATCTACTTTTATTTCGGGACAGAGCGAGTTCGGTAAGTGGCGTTTCATTCGGCAGCGATTTCTAAGAGAATTTTTTCGTACGAAAAATGCCTTTTAGAAGTGAAACTTCTTCTCTCTCGGTAGAGTAAGTTGCTCTATTGATAAATGCGAGCGTCACGAAAAGTGAAACGAATGGAGGGGAGCAGTCTCAGAAGACGGACAAAAGAGAAAGGGAATATCGAACGCCCTACTCCTTACCCACTCTCTCTCTCTCGGAAAGCGTTAGTAAAGCGAGACTATAGCGTTTCATTTCTCGTGACCCCGCCACACTCTTTAGCCACGCTCTGTCTTATGCTTTGCGCTCTTTCTAAGAGGCAAGCGTCAGTAAAGTGAGGACGAAGCGTTTCAGTTCTCGTGACGCCACAAAGCGCGTGGTTAGAACCATTAAATTTCGGTTTATTCTTACATTATTATTATTCTTATATTGTTATTATTTGAATACGGGCAATATTTTAATACGGACAATATTTATTTATTAACGATTGTTTGTGTATTTTAAATGCGATTGATAGTCTGCAAATTAATGAGTATATTTCAGTGTTAAGAAAATTAGAATAAACGTTAATAGTGTTAGTGTGTTTTGTTCTTGTGTATAATATTTTTCACGTGTATTACGACTCAGTGCGAGAATTAATTCTCTAATCGGACTGTTTAAAAACTATTAAAAAATGCCAAAAACATCGACTGAGCGTGTAACAACCGCCTCAAAGTGCAGCCCAGCGTGCAAAACAATATACAGGGTGCGTGAAAAGTTCGGGCCATTTTATATTTGTAGATTTTTGGCATTCGTCATCACATTTTTCTTTATTTTTAATGATTTTATCGGATTCTACATGCAATTTTGATCTAGAAAGTGTTCTAGATTCGTGCTTCAACAGGACTGGGCGCCGGTGCATTCGGCCTATTCGACAACCGCCATCTGCGAAAAGCTGTTTCCCGGCTTTTGGGGCAAGGACGTTTGGCCGCCGAACTCACCGGATCTCAACCAATGGACTACTCCGTCTGGTCCATCCTAGAGCTAAAAATCTCGAGAACACGATACGCTACCGTCGACGCGCTCAAAGCGGCTCTGACGCGCGCCTGGGACGAGATTAAGGCAGAAATACTGCGACAATTGTGGGCAATTTTCCAAAGCGAAAGTGTATTGCGGCTGATGGAGGCAATTTTGAGCATTCGTTGTAAATGTCTTTGTTTTAATTTGTTATTATTGAATTAATAATTTGTTCGTTTAAATAGTATTTCCGTGCTGCTGAAATATTGTAAAAATTGGCCGAACTTTTCACGCACCCTGTAGACAGAGACAGAAGGCATTGAAAAACGAAGCTGCAGCTCCTGTGTCGTCACCAACTCCTGAAATACCGACAGTTGATATTCGCCACTTTATACCGGAGCCATCCATAAGTCACGATGCATCAACGTATAGCATGGATAACTCACATAACATAAATCAACCATACAGCAATTTCAGAGAAAATCAAAGCGCACATAAAGAATTTAATAAGAAATTTTTCGATGATCCATTTGGATTCGTGTGCGGCATTTGTGATCGTCTGGTTTAAAAATGATTTGAAAGATATATCTGAAACACAGAAGCAACTTTTACGTCCTGAATTTCCAGAAGATGATATCAGTAATCTTATGGTTTGTAAACGTTGTATTCAGTCCCTGAGTCGCAATAAATTTCATACCTTGTCAAAATCGAATGGCTTCAAGTATCCAGAGGAACCAGCACATCTACCGGAATTAGATTTAGTTTCAGAGAGACTCTTTTCATCACGGATACCATTTATGCAGATTAGGAGATTGCGTCATGTTCACAGTCAACATGGAATTTGTTGTCATCTTAATCATCTGTTTACCCTACGAATTTCCCATTCCTCTAATAACGTTGAAGTTTCACTTCTACCGCGCGTGGCGAAAATGCACTCATTTTTTTTAAACAATATTATATCAATTTATCTAAAACGAGATGTCATAAACACATACTCTCCTCCTCTTCCCCCAATGTTAAATTTTGTCACGTTTTCGTGCCCCCCTAAGATGTGAAGTAACATGTGAACGACCCCTAACTTCATTATTCAAGAATATGATAATTCCCTTTTTTATCTGTATAATCTGTATAATTTGTATTCGATTCGGCTTCCTAAATAAAAATAATTTTAACTATATATATAATATAAAGATATCGTCACCCCAATATATAGGTTTGTTCAATGTCCCATTCCCAAAAGGAGGGTATTGAACAAACCTATATTGAGATGACGATATATGAAAATGATGTATGGGTGAATTGTAGGACACAAATAGATCTACAATAAAGTCTAGTCCGCGTTAGCATATATTTAGCATCCACGCGAACGAAGTTGCGAGCGGTTGCTAGTGGAAAATGTACGTTAAATGGAGTATTTGTCATAGGACAATAAAATATGTGTAGGATAAATGATCTATGTAATTCAGGTCGGATATCTTATCGTACATTTGAATCAATTAAAATACGAGGCCCTGACTTTTATATAAATAAATTTTCCTCAACGGACCTGAACCTTATTGTTTTCCAGACTTCTACAGCATGAAATATATTAAATAAGGATAAATACAATTATTAAGTCTTCCTTCTTTCGCGTACACACCAAAATGGATAAATGGCACAAAATATTTGCAATGTTGCTATGCATTGCCATAAACAACTAACACCTTCTCGTATTTCATGCTGTAGAAGTCTGGAAAATAATTAGGTTCAGGTCCGTTGAGGAAAATTTATTTATAGGAAGTCAGGGCCACGCATTTTAATTGATTCAAATGTAAGATATCCAACCTGAATTACATAGATAATTTATTCTATACATATTTTCTTGTCCTATAACAAATTTTACTCCATTTACTGCCGGTTTTACCAACACGGTATAAACGCGGTATAGCGCTATACTGAGAATAATCAGCAATAAGCCTTATCGTTATTCTAAGTATAGCGCTATACCGCGTTTATACCTGTTGGTAAAACCGGCCCTTAACGTATATTTTCCACTAGAAACCGCTCGCAACTTCGTTCGCTTGGATGCTAGATACAATCCGTTCCCCTCAATACACGCCAGCGTAGCACATTGCATATCGGTTGGCGCTATCGTATCCAAGATGGTTCCCTAAAATTCTGTGATAATACCGACAACCCAGACACGAACCAAATAGTCGGGACACGAACCAAATAGACGTTTCAGTCCGAAAAACATCGGTCATCTCAATAGTGGTGAATGTGACAGATGCTCTGACAGATACCTAGTTTGATAATCGTTTGGATTTTTTTCGCATAATCAAGATAGTGAACGGAAGCAGTGCCATTTTTTTCTGGTTGTGCATAAAGAGCAGGAAAGAAGACATCAGTATCTTAGAAGAAGTGCCATCAGATAAGTTACTTCCTAATTGACCGATTTAACCTCATTTTGATCACGTATATAAAGGATCACGTATATGTACTGACAGTATACATGCATTTTTTTTACCGACAATATGCCGGACTTAAAAATCTCTACAATGCCGCGATAGGAATATCAGGTTCTATCGACATGACATGCTTCGACAAGGTCTGTATCAACTTTAGCGGTATATTGGGGGCACTGCACTAATCCTGTGGCACATTTTTCTATCTGGGAAAGCCGTACAGGAAGACAGTATATTATCGGAATGCTGTACAGCTGTACTAATATGCTTTCCCAGATAGAAAAATGTGCTACAAGATTAGTGCAGTGCCCCCAATATACCGTTAAAGTTGATACAGAACTTGTCGAAGCATGTCATGTCGGTAGAACCTGATATTCCTACCGTGGCATTGTACCGCAATTCTAGAGAATTCTTTTCTATCTAGGTTGATTTTTGACAGCGAAGAAAAATCCCATCAATCCGTGCCGTTCTCGCATGACGCTGAAAACAAAAAATTGAATGTCCACAAAGTATTTGTCCTTTATATACGTGATCAAAATGAGTTTAAATCGGTCAATTAGGAAGTAACTTATCTGATGGCACTTCTTCTGAGATACTGATGTCTCCTTTCCAACTCTTTATGCACAACCAGAAAAAAAAGGCACTGCTTCCGTTCACTATCTTGATTATGCGAAAAAAATCCGAACGATTATCAAACTAGGTATCTGTCAGAGCATCTGTCACATTCACCACTATTAAGATGACCGATGTTTTTCGGACTGAAACGTCTATTTGGTTCGTGTCCCGACTATTTTGTTCATGTCCGGGCTGTCGGTATTGTCACAGAATTTTAGGGAACCATCTTGGATCCGATAGCGCCAACCGATATGCAATGTGCTACGCTGGCGTGTATTGAGGGGAACGGATTGTATATGCTAACGCGGACTTTATTGTAAATCTATTTGTGTCCTACAATTGAGGGGGTCAGTGGAAAAGTGGTACAAGTCACAATTTGGATTATTTGAGGTAACTGCAAAAATGCATAGTTAAAGTAAATATCTGTTTAGAAAAAAAAGTGGTATAAGTGGTAACCATACCATTATACACTTACACCATTTTTTTTCGAAACAGATATTTACTTTAACTATGCATTTTTGCAGTTAACTCAAATAATCCAAATTGCGACTTGTACCACTTTTCCACTGACCCCCTCAATTCATCCATACATCATTTTTATATATCTTTTATCATAAAGGCCACGTTTTCCAGAAACTTTTCTATTTGTCCATTTTTATGATGACCTACGCCACAAATATCGTCACTCGTGAGCTCCCTTTTGTCAAAGACTCTTGAAATATACCTATGTTCATTCAGATAGTCTAGACTCCTTACCAGTGAAAGATGTTTTTAGTTGGATCAATCGTTTTAGAGATTACTCCGGACACAATCAAACAAACTCATAAACTTTTCCTCTTTATTATATTGATATGGGTTAGTGTAAAATATGCATGTTTAACTCTTTCGCTGCTCCAGTCGTATAAATACGTCTCTGTGTCCAGGCTGTTCTAGGCGTATATGTACGTCTCGAGCAGTGAAAGGGTTAATAAAGTATCACAATGTGACGATAACAAAATTACTAGGGCACACTTGGTACTTTATCGCATTATGTCTTGCATTACTGGAAATCTAATAAATTAGATTCTAAATTCTAGTTCTCTTCATATAAACATAGACTTTTGAACCATTTCTGACCCCAGAACTTCAAATATAACAAATGTACCTTATTTAGTACAACTATGTACTAAATAAGGTACATTTGTTATATCTTAGTGCACAACTTAAATAATGTGTGATCAAGGAGATTTATAAATCTATCGTAAATTTACCACTTCACTTGCAGTCAATATTTATCAATCACTTATTCAAGGCAAGTTGCGGTACAAAATAAGAAGAACGAAAAGTGAGACATACCAGTTGGACTCGGAGTCAGCTCCTTCATGTCGATACGCACGTGGATGTCATAATGCTGGAACAATCCCAGCTTCGGGCCGCGAGTACTCTTCTGGAGAGCAGTGATAGCAGTGGTCACGGCCTTTGTGTAGTCCCTTACGCCGAACGATTTGTAAGGAACCACTAAGCCCACCTGTTACATCACATTGATCATCATAAAGTTTTGGTCAGAATTAGATAGGTATTGTGATAGAGGATGAAACGTTTCAAGCGCAAAATTTCAGATTTGCTCGGAAAAGTGAATCAACAGATTATTATGAAAAGAAATGACACCACCTTACGGAGAAGCGAAGCGAGCTACTAGCATAACAGGAGAGAAATGGTTTAAGAGCTCTAAAAATTTAATTTTGAAATTTCGTCGCACGCCGTAAATCATTTTTCCTCACTCATACTCATTTCGAGGCCTTTTCCAGCCTATTTTTAGACCGTAAGATGGCGTTTTTCCCGCGTGACACCGACCGGGAGTTCGCAGGCTGTTAA
This sequence comes from Xiphydria camelus, assembly GCA_963678675.1. Classification (NCBI taxonomy): domain Eukaryota; kingdom Metazoa; phylum Arthropoda; class Insecta; order Hymenoptera; family Xiphydriidae; genus Xiphydria; species Xiphydria camelus. The sequence continues at coordinate 7,340,755 of OY783197.1, forward strand.
AAGCACTTTACTCAGACTAACGCGATTGCTTAGTCCGAAGTGGGTCCTTTTTTCAAACTGATGAACGCAAAGTGAAATGAGCCGTGTATACTTTTGTTTGTTTTGTTCTGAGAAATGGGCATTCGTGAGAAAAAATCTTATATATCATTCGGCTGAAATCCTCGGATTTTTAAGACTGTGTTTAGGTCGTAGCACCAGGCACGGTGAGGGAACGAGGCCTTCGGCGAGCCTCGTCTCTCCACCATGCCTCATGCTACGACCTAATTAAACACAGTCTGAAAAAACCTCGGAATTCACATTTTTGTTATTTTCGAATTTTGTTACGATAAAAATGTACAAAATGCGATATCTTGAGAGCTATTCATCGTAACAAAATGAGATACAAAACCAATCGTTTCGTTTTGAAATTCTCTAAATTTTCTCCGCCGTATGTCTCGATAACTTCTCAATAGTTTTCGAGATATTTAACCATAGATATCTAGCGCAGGCATACCGTTACCGGCTAGTAACGTAACGATAGTGCCGCCCATAACGCGGCGTTTCACTGGGGAGGCGCGGCCATGCTACTTTTAAAGTAATGTTTTTGGGGTAGAAGTTTTTTTATCAAGTTTTTACTATTGGTACTGTGTTTTGAATAACTTTCTATTATATTTGCTGTGTTTCATGCATAATAGATGCAAGTTCCCTATTCTGTTTGTATATCATCAACTAATATCAATTTTAAGATATCGTACACTGATTTGAAATTATTATCCTAAACTTAAGACCTTATTCGAAAGTTGGCAAAGGTGTCGATTACACCCTCGATCATTTGTAAGGAGGACCAAAATAAGTTTCAACAAGAAGTTGGCCCCTTGTTCCCATTACGTTGCATAGTACTGAGGGGTCAATTTCACGCATCAAATTCTTCCGAGCTCCCTTGCGCTAACGTATATAACTATAGTTCGGATCACTTGAAAATAGAAAGCTTACCCTGAGGTAGGCGGTTTTATTGCCATGGCTGCTGCTTCCACCGCTATGACTGTGACTGCTTATACCGCTGCTACTGCCATGATTATTACCGCTGCTAATCTCTGGATGCGAAGGTGAGTAGTTGAACGATCGAGGGCTCGGTGTCGTTGACCTCGACTGAACCGGGGATCTCTGCCTGGTGGAATTATGAATCCCGAGACGAACCCCGGAATTACCCCTGCCGACGCCAAGTCCCGTCCCCCGCGATATACTACCACGATCACTGCTACCAATTTTAATTCCACTCTCAGCCCGCACCACCGAGCTTCCGTGAGAACTGCCCTGGCCACGGGTCGATCCGGACATCGACCACAGTATAAAAATAAGGGCGAAGAAGATGCGCCACATTTTATCATCTGCTCGCCCCTTCATTACTCCCTTACCGGTTCGACTCGTGAACGATCAAACTTCGCTTACAAAATTAATGACAGTACGACAGTTCATCACAGCGAGGAACTATTTCACCCGAACGACGTTTCATTGTCGACCCGACGTACAAGTTTCAATCACCCTTACTATGGAAGCGTTTGCTTCTTCTCGTACGATGCTCTGAGCTTGTCAGTGTTGTTGTTCGCTTTACTTCCGTTCTTTTCGGTACTTTACATTGCGAGTGTGTTCTTTTAATCAGGCTTTGACGTCACTACGGGTTTTCTTGTATGTGTGCATACTAGTGCATCATCTTCTCCTTCTCGTCTGTTTATATTCGATGCATTCCCACTCACGCGCGTCACTACTGCTGCAATCTTCTTCACCTGAAAATACATTTTTATTAGCATTATCTTGAAAAGGTTTACCTCATTGACGAGAGTTTAAACATTATTTCCGCTAAGTTAATATAAAATATTTTGCAGGAACATCTAATGTGTCAAGAACTGAGACTTTATTAAATTATTTTTCCTCACTCATGCCCATTTCGAGGCCTTTTCCAGCCTATTTTTGGACCATAAGATGGCGTTTTTCCCGCGTGACACCGACCGGGAGTCCGCAGGCTGTTAAAAGATTGCTTAGTCCGAAGTGGGTGCTTTTTCCAATCTGATAAACGCAACGTGAAATGTGTGAGCCGCGTATACTTCTGTTTGTTTTGTTTTGAGAAATGGGCATTCGTGAGAAAAAAATAGTATATATCATTCGGATGAAATCCTCGGATTTTTAAGACTGTGTTTAGGTCGTAGCACGAGGCATGGTGAGGGGACGAAGGCGGATTTCCGCCTAATGATATAAGATACTATTCTCATTCTCTCCCTATCTCACGTATTTTGAAACAAGTTGAAAGGGCCATAGTAAAGCAGATTGAGACAAGTTAATGGAGGAAGTTGGCTCTTCATTCCCATTATTTTTCGTAGCAGCGAGGGGCCAACTTCCTGCATCAACTTGCCCCGGTCTTCCCTAGTCGAATAAAATTTCATGAACCGAAGACGATTCGATTCCTATTATATAATTTCCACAGCGTAATCGGTTAAGAAAACCGAGATAAGCTAACATGAAATTTGGCCATTCGTCGTCATGGAAAATAACGAAAGCAGGGGGCCATCTTTACGTGCAAACTGGCCCTAGTCTCCCCTAATTGAGAGGATATCTACGACATCTAATACGCCCACCTTACGAAATTCGTACGTGACGCACGATCGTTGTAATTTATGACGATATGTTTTTTACGAACTCGAGACCTACCTAGGGTACTCTCTCGAAATCACGCGTCACACCCATCCGTTCTAATTTAAGGGTAGAGCCGGGCGACGGATTTGATATTAGGGTCGGATTAGGTTTCTCGCTGAAGTGGTACTATAGGGCCATTAGCCGGGCGCATCAGGATTTATTATACAGGATCAAGTAGCCTTGAACGAAGAAAGAATAGAACAAATTCTAGTCCTTTTTAGTTTTTGCTATGGAGAAATGAATAAATGTAAATAAATATTCTAAACCAGCTCAATTGTTAAAACAAAATCAGGCTTTAATGACCGAATAATAAATTGTTGGATGAGTGAGGAAGATCGGGCAAGTTGACCCCTTCGTTCCCGTTATTTTCCACGGCAGCAAGGGACCAACTTCACTAATTACACCGGTCAACAGGAATTTTTAATCTGGGTTCTGCATAGCTGATTCTTGCACATAAGTAAATACAGAAAAAATAGTTTTATCCAAAAAAGTTTGCTTTTGTAGCAATCAGAATGAAATTATACGAATTAAAAATATAATCCCATTTTCCCATGTTCATTGCATGTAAAAATAAAACAAACTTTTGTTATGGATTAGAATCACGTTTATTTACAAAAAAGGAAAGATGTAAAAGTTAGTAGTGCAAACTAGTAGTGCAACAGAATACATAGGAAAGTTTAGAAATGAATATTTCTCGTATTTCTTCTGTGATTGCATGAACTTTCTCGTATTAAACCCCACATATAATCTCCCATCATACTCTCATTATATTGCCCCTGATAACGGCGTTCAAAGTTCATCACATCCTAATGAAAACGTTCACCTTGTTTTTCCGAATAGGCACCCATGCTATTGTTAAATTGATTCAAGTGATCATGTAGCATATGCACTTTAAGGGGCATTCTGCAACCCATGCTTTGAAAGTTACGAAGCATATTTAAGATGAGTCTTTTGTAATTATCTGCTCTGTTGTTTCCGAGAAAACCATGGACCACAGCTTTAAAGCTATTCCAGGAATTTCTTTTACAAGCATTGAGTAGCCGTGGAAATTCATAATTTTCGATAGAAAACGGCGGAAACTTATTTGTACTCCTTATATAAAAAACGTTGTATCGCTACAAGTATACATGTCCTGACGTGCACACTGACCACATAAGTGAAATGACACTTGCTTTCTTCTCGCTCATCCCCACCATTACTTCCCGAAACATATATACCCTTATGTAATCATCTAAGAACTTAAATACGGATTGATCATTGTGAAAGGCACAAAAGCAAATTTTTTCAAAAATAAATTAATGATTTTATTATTTTTCGACATAGAGAAACAGAAGATTGTTATAGAAATCAAGACTCAGAAAAAACTTTTTTTTTGTTGACCGGTGTTATTCAAGATTACTTAATTCCATCACATATTCTACATTAAGATTATCTGTGATGTAAAAAAGTAAGCAGTGAGAAACTTAAAATTATTAAGAATTTATGTTCATTTTTTCAACATTCGACAGTTTCTACAAAAAGCTTTTAAATCTGAGAGAATTGGTATAATGGGAATTTCTCAGTTCTTTTTATTTCTACACCTCACTACGGTGAAAACATTGCATTTATCACAAAGCGCGGCTACAATGCGACGACTAATCCTATCCATTTATCGTTTAAAAAGTAACGACCCCATTTAATCCGCTTACTTAGTCGTTTGACTGCTCGCTAAACCCACATAATTAAGCAAAGTTCAAAGAATTTTACTTAATCGTTAAATTTCCTCGCCCACCGCGATGCAACTCAAAATTACAATTGTATTTTGTATTACTGGTTCCTTATGTTAGTTAACTTGAAAAACTCATTGAATCAAAGACTCATTCTTTTCGATTGTACCGAATACATAATTTGTATAGTTTAATGAGTTAAATTTGATTAAAAAATAGTAATTTGTCCCAAGCAATTAATTTGTTAGTTCAAGCTTACATTTCTCTAATCGAAAAAATATATGCTTTGAACTCAAGAAAGGAGCTCTTAGACAGCCATATTGAAAGAAACGGATCTTTAAATAAATTATTTTCTTTTATATATATATATATTTCTATACAAGTTGTTCTGGACGACTTTCACTAAATCGTTTCAAAGATAACATGCATGATGAATGTTTTCCACCCTTTTACTCGCACCGATAATAGTACCAACTTGAGCGATGTACACACACACACACACACACACACACACACATTTTAAGAATGCACATCAATTTTCTCATTCTAAAGGAAAACCAGAATTTTAGTTCCCTAACGACGCAGCTCCATCCTCAACTGGCGGAGATTTATCCCTCCGAAGGATTCCCGACATTTTTGTACTTTTATTGCGTGATCTGAACGAGTCCTTGTCTCCCGCTCTCTTTTTCATTGCCATTATAAAAGCATTTGGTAGTTTGCGTTATTGTCAGACTCGTCGAACATTAAGCACGCCACACGTTAAACTAACGTCTATACGCCGCCCTTCACGGTACGTTCGCTACGGTTATCGACGTGTCTCGTCTCGTTCGTTGACGAGGAAATTTATTGCAAAACAGTAGAGCATATACAGAGGGTGACATTTTGAAAACTTGCCACCCCAATATCTCAGAGTTAGAGATTTTCTAAAAAAAGAAAATACGGTTTCGGCAGTGGAGAGAGGGAACCAAAATGACATAATCGGAGACGCACCCCCTCCAACTCCCTTAGGGGTAGCCCCCTCCCCCCCAACTTTGTAATCTTAAATAGCAACCCCCCATGTGTGATACGGCGTTGGAAAGCTCTTTAAAAATGCTTTACAATAACACCAAATTTTGGTACCTTTCGATGAGTAATTTTTGCGCAAATCGAGAAAGAAACTGCTAGAAGTAAGTTGTCAATTTATTTATTAAAGGTCAATTACGTGACAATAAATTTTCGAAATGATTTCCATTGATTTTTCGGACTTTTTCAAATGTTCTTGAAATTTTGCGACATTCTTGCATAATTTTCTGTTTCAGTTGGTTAATGCTTGCTGGTTGAGTTTGAAAAACAACAGATTTCAGATGTCCCCATAAGAAGAAATCGCAGGGAGTAAGATCAGATAATAGAAATCACTTCGAAAATGTATTGTAACATAATTGACCTTTAATAAATAAATTGACAAAACTTACTTCTGGCAGTTTCTTTCTCGATTTGCGCGAAAACTACTCATCGAAAGGTACCAACATTTCGTGTTGCTGTAAAGTATTTTTAAAGAGCTTTTTCCAACGCCATATCACACATGGGGGGTTGCTATTTAAGATTACAAAGTTGGGGGGGCTACCCCTAAGGGGGTTGGAGTGGGTGCATCTCCGATTATGTCATTTTGGTTCCCCCTCTCCACTACCGAAACCGTATTTTTGTTTTTTAGAAAATCTTTGTAACTTTATGAGATATTGGGGGGTGGCAAGTTTTCAAAATGTCACCCTGTGTATCAGAAGATGTCTATCCGTTTTATATATCATCGGAACACTACATTTTGAAGAACATTACATTTAAGATATCTCGTGAGAAATTCATAGCTACCACCATCGACTTTTGGTCTGCAAATATGTATTAACTCTATTTTCATCACCATTCTTTTTCCTTCTTTCTTTTAAAATGTGCTGCGCGATGAATTGAAATCATTAAAAGATGGCAGAAATCTCAAAATATAATTCGAGTTGCATAAAAATTGATATAAGGGAGACCGAGGCAAGTTGACGCAGGAAGTTTGCCCCTCGTTCCCATTACTTTTTACAGCAGCGAGAGGCCATCTTTCCGCATCAACTTGCCACGATCTTCTTTTTTTAAGTATATCAGTAGCCAGTCACAGTTAAATAATCTATCAAATTTACATTTATATACGCCGATAATAACGAAATATACAGGGTGTTTCAAAATTCAGTACAAATATTTGAACGGCGTATTTTTTAGATCAAAATAAGACTTTTTTCCCTTTAAATATGTGTCCTAAAATACACCCCCTCTCTCCGAGCTACAGCCATCTTAATTGTCATAAAAAAAATCGATTATTTTCAATTCTGACTCCAATTATTCATGAAATTTCTTAAAAATTTGCAAACCACTGCTGTTTCGAACGTTCTACTGATTTCTTACCCCTAAAATGGCATAAACATAATTTGGGGGGAGGGGATTGAGGGGGGGGGGGTATGCACATTTAATGAAATTTTATGTTTCCGTTTAGAAATTTAAAAATGAGTGCAACCATCTGGTCGGACAGACAAAAATCTAAACTTTTCGGCTCTTGCATTTTTTTGATACAACTTACCGTTTTAGAGATAATCGCCGATGAACGAACGGGGGATCGTTTATGTAGTAAAGTTTACACGAAAAAATCGATTATTTTGAATTGTGGTTGCAATAATTATGCATCAAATGTTCTAAAAATTTGAAAGACGAGTGCTCTAATCGTTTTGTTGACCGAAAATTGCCATAAATCGATTTTTTAAATGAAAATTAAGATGACTGTAGCTCGGAGGGGGTGTATTTTAGGACACGTTTATAGGAAAAAAAAGTCTTATTTTGATCTCGAAAATACGTCCTTCAAATATTTGTACTGAATTTTGAAACACCCTGTATATATAGCGTATATGCCATCTACTGTATTGTTTAAACATTTAGAGTTTAAAAAGGAAATAGTATCTATATTGCAGAAATAGTACGAGGGTGAATCAAATATTAACCGGAATTTTGTTTCAAACATTTTAATGGTACATTAAATACAAATTTGAATACATCTTATTTTTCTACATAATCTCCTCTCTTATTTACACACTTTTCCCACCGGATCGGAAGTTTTTTAATTCCTTCATCAAAAAATGAAACAGGTCGTGTCAGTAACCAATTGCGCACAAACGGCTTTCCGCGGTGCTGCCTCTCCAGGTTTTCGCCACTCCATGCTTGCTCGCTTTGACTCCGGGGTGTAATGGTGCACCCATGTCTCATCGCAGGTTACAACATGTCCCAACCAATCATTCCCCTCTGCTTGATATCGTGCCAACAGCCTTTCACAAACGGCAAAACGGTTTGCTTTCTGATCTTCCGTCAAAAGGCGAGGAACCCATCTTGCACACACTTTTCGGTAAGCCAAATCATCTGTAATGATTGATTGAGCACTCCCGTACGATATTCCGACATGTGTAGCAATTTCCAATACTGTAAGGTGGCGGTCACCTGTAATCAGCTCACGAATTGCACGAATATTCGCCTGATTGATGCTCGTCCTTGGTCGGCGTGCATGGGTCTCGTTCTGTACTGTCTCTCGGCCATCTGAGAATTTTTTGTGCCAGTCATAGACTTGGGTCTTTGAAAGTGTTTCATCGCCGAACTGTGCAGATAGTCGACGACAAATTTCGGAAGGTTTTACGCCTTCCCGCGTCAAAAATTTGATAATAACGCGTTGCGCAACAGACGTGTGCACCTCTTGCTCAGACATGATGCTACTAATAGTTCATTGATTCTGCCGCGCCAAACCGACTTGTCCCCCTCCTCTTGGCATCCCTACCTAATATATATTGAGACGCCGCGCCACTCCCATTGTCTATGGCGCGCTAAACAGAAAATTCCGGTTCATATTTGATTTACCCTCGTATATATGTATGTGCCATTAATAAAATAAAAGAGAATTGTAATGTGGCCGATCCTTGAATTTAACTACCCCTACTCCTAATCTAACTACCTTATTTATAACTTATTGTGTATTCATTCTTCTTGCCAATTAAAAAATTAAACAAAAAGGGTATAAATGACAAAATGAAACTTCCGATGCAATTTCTTCAAAAATACACATTTTCTTTAAAACTTCATTCCTCCACATTAACTTTTATGCCCTTTCATCCTTCGTACACTATAACTCCTTCAATTATTAATTATTTCTCATGTTTTTGCAAAGTTTAATAGACACACTCATAGTAGAAACTTAAGAGAGGAGCAGATAAGAGCTTATACTGTGAGCTTGACTATGAATATGACATTAGGTACTGTACTATTGTAGTTTATTGTCCTGTAACTCTAATCGACCCCTGAGTGAATAAGGGAAGGTACGTGGATTTAACCTTGAATATATGGAAACACATCACAGATACCTGGGTATATAGGTATGTAAATATAGTTATGTACATACATATATCTGTAGCAGAGAGGTAAATAGTCATAACTCCAATTTTACCCAATATTGAGTTAATACCATTTTCAAACTACACTCTTTCAACTTGCTATTGTGGTAAAAAGATCGTCCCGTATTATTGGTTGCCAATATTTTTAGTTTTGAAAAGGCAGTATCTCCATATACCAGTGGGGTAAAGAAACACTTGTTTTGCTCACTACTGAAAACTTTCTTTTATGGGCACCTCTCTGCTAAAGATTTACAATGATACACTGCAGACAGTATTGTCGAAACTGGAATATATAGATTAGCATTTATCTACCTATAAATATACGTACATATCTATACACAGCTTCCTTCTTCTATAACAAAGAAGACAGCGTCGATAATGAATTCCTGATACATCCTGAAATCGAGAGACGAAGTAAGTAATTTCTTTATCGATGATTACATTGAGTCTGTCGTACTTGCATACCCAGAAGGTAACTAGTTACGCATACAACATGTATGATACAGTTTTATATAGTATGGCCCATTTTTCGGAGGAATTCATGAGATTTGGCCCGGGAGCCTGCCTATAATTGATCCCGAGTATAGCGAGATGCCCTGAATGTTGGCCTCGTTCTCCCAAGGAATCTACCATACCCATGTAATATGTATGAAAGGCTCGTAATATATAAGGGTACTGTAAGACTTTCGCAGTACTATTGAGGAGACAATTGGATAATTAATTTCCTTTCTTTTTAGATTTCAGACTTTATTAAATTACTGTACAAATCTCTTACTTTCACCTTTGCTTTAGACTAAGACTGGAACAATTGGTCAACCAACTCTACAGTGTTGTAGAGCACATCCAAATGATGAATTTCCGAGCAACAATTATGAATGCTCGCTACGGCAAAACTATTATAGTTAGATATTGGCGCTTCCAGAAGATTTGTATGAAGTTTTATGCCATAGAGAATTGTTCATGTGAAATTCAGCTATCTAGTACCGTTTTTGGGCGTTTGCAATTTAAATTCAGAAAACGTCATTTTTTATATACCCCCTATTGCCCCTGCGCCGCTGTCGCGGCGCTCCCCCAAGCTTTTGCAGCAGCATCACATCGTTGCTGTCTTCTCCGTTCAATACGTCGTCGTCGTCGTTGTCGTCGCCGTCCTCGTCGTCGTCGTCCTCGTCATCGTCTTCGTCGTCGCCATCCTCATCGTCGCCATCCTCGTCGTCGTTGTTCTCATCCTCGCCGTCCTCGTCGTCCTTGTCCTCGTCGTCGTCATTGTCCTCGTCGTCGTCCTCGTCGTCGCCGTTCTCGTCATCCTCGTCGTCGCCGTCCTTGTCGTCCTCGTCCTCGTCCTCGTCGTCCTCGTTGTCGCCGTCCTCGTCGTCCTCGTTGTCGCCGTCCTCGTCGTCGTCGTCCTTGTCGTCATCGACCTCGTGGTCATCGTCGTCGTCTTCGTCCTTGTCGTCGCCATCCTCGTCGTCGTTGTCCTCGTCGTCCTCGTCGTCGTCGTTGTCCTCGTCATCCTCGTCCTCGTCGTCGTCGTCCTCCTCCTCGTCCTCGTCCTCGTCCTCCCCCTCCTCCTCCCCCAACAACCATCCGTGCTTCACGCATCCGGTTCGAAGTCGCCGGGGTTTTTGGCGACACGGTTTTGTCCACGCATTTATTCGAAAACTATTTTATATAATAGAGAGATACCACAGCCCACATTAGGGATGATTAATTCCCTTTCCACCCTTCCGATCGCATTCCCCAATGAGTTTACGCTGCGCTGGGGGTCAATGAATATATGTGCCGAGTTTCATCAAGATTGACAGAAACCTTTAAACCTAAATGTTATCGCGAGACAATCAGAGAGACAGACACATGAAAGCATTTTCGCTCTACTTTGTCGAACTTTAGACCTAACTACGTTCGGTCAAAATCGGTAAATTTAATTAAGGTCTGGGTGAAAAATGGCATAGAATATTCTAGCTAGAAATATTAACCTGATAACAGATAGATTTCATAAGGTAGTCCAATAAAAAAAAACCTTACCAACTCAATCATGTTTTTTTCTTGTACAATTGTTCAATTGAAAGATAAAACTAGTTTGCACAGTTTATGTTAAAAAAAAATTGTCTACCGTTCAATATTAAAGCTGATTGAAAAAGCATGGTAATTAAGAGGAAATGCTAAGTTAGTTTAAAAACTAGATATTGACTCGAAAATTAGGAATTAAACGGAAAAAAAAATTATTAACGTTAATGTAATAATTCCACGTATATATATGTAAAATTTCAAAGTTATAAACCGTACAGCTATTAAGAATAGTTAAAGGCAAACTTGCGATATTTGTCGGTCTAACCAATAATTTTCAAAATTTATTTCTGCGTTTCGTTCAGATATGGTATATATATTTTAATATAATTTGATAGTGCTTTTTATGGTCTGTAATATTATGTAATTATGTGGTATGCATATTTTGATAGAGCTGCACAAGAAAGAGTTACTCTCACAGTCAAACGTGCAAAAAAACATTAAGCCATGCCGTTAGAATTGCGACAACTACGTCCCCTGCTGCTATTTGCAGCAAGGCATACAGTATGCGTATTTATAGGTACAGCAGTGTAGCAGCACTATACAAGACGAACAAAAACCAAATAATAGGCGGAGCGAAGTTTGAGGTGGGTGGTTTCTCCGGGTATATAAGAAGCTCGACCGGCACAGCGATAGCGTCATTCACTGAACACTCTTCATTCGAGATCTGCCGAGTTCGAAACATTTTTTGGGGCCAATACTGAAAATTAGTGTTACCGTAGTCGGCAAATAGTCAGTGATAGAGGACGCAGTTTTTGAAATTTTAACGGCAAGGCTTATAGCTCGAAGAATTGTTATTATCTCTAAATGTATATTTAATCGGATCAGAATATTTATTGAGTGGCTAAAAAATTACTTTCAATATGAATACATAATTACACGAAAAGAATGAGATATTAGTGATTACGTTTAAAAATTAAGAACTCAATATTTTATGATTTCATGCATTTTATGCTCTTTAATTTTTCTAAAATTCATTTTTAATTGATATACTTTTGAGCTTGGCCAAACATCATCGGACTACCTTAGGCCCGGTTGTACAACATGCCGATATACTGCTCGATAGTGTTATCCTGCCGACAAGTCCGCTTTTGACGTATTTTGACTATAGCGTAAAGCGGACTTGTCGGCAGGAATAACACTCTATCGGCATGTTGTACAACCGGCCCTTAGTGTCCAAAATGGGCCTTTTCTATGCTGCTTTCGCAATGCAGTCTGACCTTGCACGAACAATGACACGATTTCCCTTAAATTGGAATATCATACAAATACAATACACAGAGAGAAATTTTATAGATTGTACGGCAATGCTAGTAGTTTATTAATAGAAAAATAAGTTCTAGTTACCTTAGCAATACGTGTTTCTATTTTAGTTATACGTATAGTTATTTCAGCTATACGTATTGTTCTTGTTACTATTTGGTATTGCATAACCTCATTTAGCCTTAAAGTATAGCTATCATAGCTATACTTATTATTGTGCGACCTATAAATTGTTTTCGGTGTACTTAGATTCGCAATACGAGATTGCGAGGTATCTGACGATTAGCAAGCAGCTAAATAACGCAGCTCCGAGACACCGAGCTTATCGACGCGACGGGGTAAACAGAGGTGGACTCGCTATTATGGTCGGTTTAGATTGGTCGAGTAACTCGGCCGAGTGACTGGGCCCAGTTACTAGACTCGCCTCAGTTACATTTATCGACCGTTCACTTACTTGCTTAACCACTCTACTCACTCACTCGCCCAATTATTTACATTAGTCGAGCTAACCTGCCTTCACTCGGTCTTCTACTCGCCCATCTACTCGACCAATGAAAACCAGCCACTAGTTCACGCGTTCAGCAGAGTCCACGCCCAGTCTCGTAGCAGATCCATGAATATACGATATACATGTACATCCAGGGACAGAATATTTACCCGACTTGAGCACATAGACTTCCCATGCAATTATATAATACATGGAGAGCCTCTATGTTCAAGACGGGCAGGTATTTTGTCCCTGAATTTACGTACACGGATAAATGTTTACTATAATAAACAATGAAAACTTGATCTGACAAACCTCTAATTAACGTATATCTGTACAATATAACAAACGTAGGACACAATATTCGTGTCAAACAATTATCTTAGGGTAAGTCCGGGATAGTTGGACCAGCGGGTTAGTTGGACCAATACCTATAGATTCAATACGAAGCATCCATATTTGGTAGAAATGCCATCAAGACGTTTAGTTGGTTCTGGGAAGTCACAGCGGCAACTCGCGGTCATTTTTACAAAGACACAACACGTGATACTGAGAACAATATTTTCGTCTCATACCGATTTTTTACTATTAAATTTGGAACGCACGTTTAGTAATCTGAAAAGGTGAGAATTTCATTTATATTAATATGTTATGAGTTTGTTAGCATACCTAAGTCGTTCATAACCTTCCTTTTCGATTGATATTGTTTGCTTTCTTAGCGTAGTGGTATGGTCGATCTATCCCGGAATATTGGATTAGTTGGACCATTAATTGAATCACAATTTATTTATCTATCTTTAACTTAGATTTATATATTTTTCAAGCAAATATCATACCAACATTTTATAAATGAAAGGGCAGAGTTAATAGGGCACTTGGACGACAGAAGTACCTACTAAAAAATGCAATGGAAGCGATAATCAGGTACATTGGGTGTAAATCGAGCAGCTGTTGAATATGGCGTCCCCCGTTTCTTAAAATGTTCTTTGTGTGACAAAACGAAGTTTTGTTACTTTAATTCTATGTTAACCTTCTGTCAGTCTCACCCTAATGAAGTGGTCCAACTAACCCAGCTATTAAGGCTCAGTTGAACCACAGTATCATCATATCATATTCATTATTTGTTGCACCTGCATTATGCTTATGTTTTCATGAAACTTTCTAATAAATACTTGTATAGAATTGTTCTCTTAAAGGGATTTTAGTATTTATGAAAGCATACATTTATGGAAAAAGCTACTACAGTACCTCAAAAAAAAAGTGGTCGAACTATCCCGAACTTACCCTATTAGAGTAGATAAAGCTTTGACCCATATTGAACTCATTTCGCGCAAGACACTTGTAGCACTTCTTTTCCTTTCACTCGAATAATTTCCTCAATAGTACAACGTACGCATAACATAATCCACGTTTACGAGCGGCAACCGCTCATCGTTAATTTACTCCTTCACCCTCCTTCACCCATCTTAATCCCCCTATCGCGTTATACACTTGACGTACGTTTCGCAAAGCGTTTTCACCGAGAGATAAGGAAATTTCATAGAAATTCTATTCAAATTTAACGGTGGTGGTGATTACCGCGCCGGGGACGTCAGTCCCTCGCGGATATTTTTACGTCGCTGTTATAAAGGGTATTTAATGACGATAAAACGGCAGAATCTGCGAGAGAGAGAGAGAGGCCGTATTTTTGGGGCACACGCCAGGATTTCACCTCGACGGTCCGATGTTTTGTCGCAAACCTTATACGGGGAAGTAACTCCTCGGCCAGAAAGTTTGGAGACTACTTACTTCGCCCGAGCGAGATGATGTAGGTACCCTTTTCCCATCCGTGTCCATTACCGTCGCCCCCTAATAAACCGCTCTTTAAAAAATGATGCCGAAGAGAGAGATGTTTCAGGGCTGGGCTATTCTCGTTCACGAGGAGCCATACCTTTTGTACGTGAGTAGAGGACGAAAAAGGAGGAAACAATTCTCCATCCTTATTTGAAGGTAAGGGGTAACGAATTGGCGAGAGTACCTTACGATGATACGACTTTTCCGCGTGTCCACGTGGTCGCTACTAAGCGCCGTTAATCTTGTAGAAAAAGTGGATGCTAGCTGAAGTTATCGTCCTTCTTTTCGCCTCTCACATATTGGTCGAGAAAATGAGATTTTCTTTCTCCGTCGCAGAAATGAAACCAAGTAATAGGTAGGTTATATAGATCTTGGGCCGTTGATTCCAAATCTCGTTTCTGTTTTCACATCACACACACACACACACACACACACATCACATTTTTTAGAAAAACGAGGTTAAAATAGCGATCCGAAAAATTGTCTTCATTTTCCTCGAAGATGTAACGCAGCAGCTAATTTTTGCATACAGATTCAGATTAAATTTTATAAAGTGTATAATAAGCATTAGTTGTATTTTGTGCGAGACAACAAAGTTCGAATAAGTTTTGAATAAACGTCGAAATGTTCAGATCTTCTTGAACTTATTTAGAGCGCGAAACACAATCAATGATTATTACAGATTTATTCAATGTTAATCGAAATCCACACAAGTACAAAGTTGTTGACACTATAAATTTCTCCAGGAAGAAAATAGAAACGGAAAGCAATCAAAACGCAGTTTTTATGACACTACGTCATATTTTTATCAAAAATATAGGGTGTTAAAATGAAACAAAAAAGAAAATATTTCAAATCAGCGACCGGAGACCTATAGTACATTTTTATTGACCACTGTACGAACATGCCGAATCTGCAAAATGAGTTCTTCCGAACTACAGACCGCCAATCAATACCGTACAATACTGCTACCATCACCACTACCTCCCGGATATCCAGAAAACTGAATCCAATCCATCTTATGCGCATCCATCTTCGACGAAAACGATGACGCGTTATAGTGAAATAAATAACTCCATCATCTCGGTTTCTCACAGTCTACCACATTCTCCTATGATCACATGGAACATTCTTCCCCTATTTTTCCCTCTCAATTCGACGTTCTTTTGACGTTTTTTTGATGTTCTTTTGACGTACAAAATGGATGTTCATGTCCCCTCTCTTTATTTATAGGTGCTATATACACTTCGCTAAACTATTATATATATGTTATTAAGGGATCACTCATATTCCGTGAAAAAGAAGGCCATATTCAACTGGCTGTAACTTTGTTAAAAATGATACAATCTCAATCACCAAATAAGCATTTTAAAGGTTGAGGATTCAGCTTCTAGAATCATTTTTCAGATTTTCAAAATCTTTATTAAATTCAAATTTATATAATTAAAAAACGACACCCTACGAATGAAACAATTATTCTTCATCTTCGGAAACGCATATGGAGTGCAAAAAAAAATCATAGCTAAGTTTCACTCACTGCATTGTTAAGCATAGTTCTTCTGATTTAATTTATTTCTTTGCAAATCATTCTACGATTTTTTTTCACTGAGTGCCAAAGTAAAAACCGTCCTCGCCACTTTGGACGTTTATGACAAGATAACTAAATTCGTACGAAAATTTCGATTTACCAGTAAATCGAAAGATTGGAATTTGCCCTTTATGACACATGTACTGCTTTTCAATGTATACCAAATTCGATAAAAGTGTCACTGTAAATGTAATATTTTTATCACCCTAATCCCTCACGAAGATTAATTCCTTGTTCAAAATATTCGATTTTTCCATTCAAAATGATTCCTCTCTATAAGAGCGCGCAGAAAAATTTTCGAGGAAGAATTTATTTCTACTTTTAGAGTAGAATATATTAGGCTGATATTAATTTTAGGATATTCTAAAAATTAGTATGTTCTGCATTAATATGCATTCTCTAGAGTACTTTCCTCTAAAGATCAGAGGATATACTTACCTAGAGCCTATTCTAGAATGAAATATAATTTGTTTCAGTATAATATACTAACTTTAAGAATACAGTTTTTTCAGTGGACTTTTCTCATCCGGGTGGATCAACCTACCAAATCAGGGTTCGTATCAGAATAGTCTAGTCCATTTCCGACCGGGTTATCCGACTAGGGCAGGGCCCTAATCAGGTTATCCGTTAGGGCCCTGGTTCGGACAGTCTGATCAGGGCCGAATTAGCAATAGCGTTACATTTATGATCCGGGCCGGATCTGCCAATTGTACTGGGATCCGATCGTAACAGGGAAATCCGGACTCGCGCGTACCTGGTCCGAGCCCTAATAAATTTTTACTTGTGGTCAGATGAACTTGCAGCGTGGTTGATAAATGTCCCGAACCTTTTTTTATATAGTTGACACTACCATTCAGTATATTACTGATCTACTTTTGTCGTTAATTCAACCAAGGTGCATGACTATCACAAACAATAATCTTATTTTTGTTATATAACCATGTAACAAAAGTTCTTTCCCCTGCATTCATGACCTGCTTAATCATAAATATGGTACTAGCAACCGAGAAACTTCAATATTGCGATTATAATTGATTTTACTACCAATTTTTTTCTCGGTGTAAACCGGTAACCGGTTCTCGGGTTAAACATTTAAAATGCAGAACAAAATATGTTGAAATTCCAATAAAACGATATTAGCTTTTAATTAGAAAATGTGTATATATATATAATAATAATATATATATATAATAATAATTCCAATAAATACATGTGTAGAGTTATTTTTTGTAAAGGTGACCACCCTCCTGTAACAACTGGAACTTATAAGTGACCGCGGTCACCAGCCTAATTTATGAATACCCTCGACTAAAAAAAAATGCTCACTGTCGGAGGAACCTGGTTCTTCTTAAGAAAAACAACCCCACGTTCGACCCTTAAAAGGTCTCTGGAGAATGTGACTTCCCGCCTCACCTACGGGCTATTACTAAACATTTAATGGCGTAATTTTGAAACCAAGCGAGACATCGCCGTCCTCTTGCAAGTCGTCCAGAAATCCCAAATTATAGATGTAGTAAATTCGACGAGAAGAGAAGCCCCAATCAACCTAAGCGAGAAAGCACCCTTCTAATCATAGAGGCTTTGAGCGTATTCAATACTGTGAAGTAAAACCAAGTTTTGCTGAATATATTACAATGTTTTTTTTTTAATCCACCCCTCTTTGTTAACGTTGATCAAAAAAAGAAATTCATAAAAAATACGTAACGACAAGATTTAATCTAAGAAAGCCTAATGCCAAAAATAATTGTCATCGACTACGCCGCTTATGCGTGGAGATGAAAACTAAGGAAGAGCGAGAGAAGTTGATACGCAAAGTTGGCCTCTCATTACCATTGCTTTAAATAAGAATGAGGGGTCAACTTCACGCATTAATCTGCCCCGGTCCTTTCTACTGACGAAAACAGCAGTTCGTCAGAGTTAGCGACAGAAATACGATCGGGAGGGAATAAAGCGATCAATGGAGTGTCGTTTTGTAATTTTCTTGCCGGAAGATCTTGGCGAATAACTTTAAAACGCGCTTATCGGCGTTAATTTCATTTGTACTATTTTTGTCTGAACTCTCGAGAGCGACGCGACGGCTCGACTGAGCATCTAACTGGAGACTAATCTTAGGCAAGGCGTAGCGCGCATGTTGACGAGGACTTTACGTGGCGTAATACCAATTCATCCTTACACGACCATACATACAAGTACCAACTTGTCGTGCTACTCTCCTCTCTTGAGATTACCATCTTGAGTTTCCCAAGACTATATTGTCGAATTGCGTACATTACCATAAAAGCTGCGTCACCCTTTTGATGCTCTGCACAGCAGAGACCGGAGCAAATTGTCTTGGAAAATTGGCCCTTCTTCGTTTTCATTATTTTCCACAGCAACGAAAGGCCGACTTCGTATGTCAATTTGTCCCGGTCTTCTCTACAGGCGAGCTAAAATATTATTTTTTAAATTAATATTATCTTTCGAAAAAATTATGTTCCTATAGTGACTAGCAACTCATACAAGGGAGACCAGGGCAAGTTGGCCCCTCGTTTCTATTACTTTCCCCGATTTCCCCTATCTCTCTAATTGGCTGACCGAACAATATTGAATCTACCCCGACGCGTCTGCGTCCATCCCTCGCGAGCATCTTCAGCTTCATTTACCTGCATTAACATCATTTGCTCCATTTACCTGCAGTCATAAGTCAGACTGCTCGGACAAACGAGACAACCCTCGTACGCAGTAGCAGTCATTTTTTGGATCGCCATTTATTTTGTCGTGGTTGGAATAATCGACCAGGACGTGCTCCCGTTAATTAAACCAAGCGAACGGGACGGTCTGAGAAATGTGTTTGCATAAACCGCAAGCCACCATCCAACGCTGTCGGTAGGTACTACGCCAACCATCACTACAGCATCCTACGTGGCCGGAATGCTAAAGATCCCCGTGACGCACCAGCTAATCCCTATCTAGTATTGCGATGGAAAAGATGGCGCGTTAGAGCGAAATAAATAATTCAATGGTATCTACTTGTTTAGTACGCGAGTTGCTCGAACAAGAAGGAGATAACGAGAGATATTGACCATCGCCGCTATCGTAGACTTTCGGATTTCATTTCAATAGTTTTATTGATTACTAGTGGCAAAAGTAAAAAATGTGGATTCATAAATAAGTAAATTTAAAGCTGATAACAACATTAAACTGTTATCACGAAAAGTAAAATATGAGTAATACGTAAGAATGTTTGAGAGTCATTACCAATGCAACATGATAATCTTTAATATTCGTTTTCTAATGTTTCATTAGTTTAGTGAAATATTATACCATCTTCTGAGCGATGCCTATTATGTATTAGGTATATAACTTTCCTTCTACCGTTTTCCTAATGATGATAGACAGGAAAAACGGCAAGAGCAAAGTTGTACACCTAATATTATACTTTCATAAAAATACTACATATATTTAAGCATAATATTAACTGAAGTTAACGCTGCCTGACTAATCATTATTAAATCGTAGCATAATCTTTTTTTAACTGCGAAGTTTAATTTCATTATTTTCTCGTGATCACAATTTGGGTAACAAAATAATATTATGTTTTTCTTCTATTGTACTATTTTTTAACATGTTCGCGACGGGGCCTGAATTTAGTGTCTTCGCCATAAGGCGGCATTGCCCAAGCAGTATAACAAAATAAATATTGTATGTACCACCGGTGGTACACGCCATCCGATGGAACATTCAAGTGTGAGCCACCGATGGTACACGTCGGCGTGAACGTGTTAATAACTAATGAGCAAAGATACAAATGCCTTTAATAGAAATTAATACCCTCCCAACAAATGTAGGAGTGAAAATAACAATCCATATCGAAAGCCGCCTTGAAAATATTAAACATTTGATAAGTGGATAAGAAAATATACTTTCATTAAAAAGATTGAGATATCTTGTATTTATTATAATACTTTTTTCGCGGCTAGCAAATACATCGAAAAACAATTGTGGAAATATTTCTCTCTCATTTGAAACAAAATTGGAATAAATTCTCTTCTAGGATCATGAGATCTTACAATTTGAAATGATTTTCAGGCAAACTTCTTTGTATCACTAGGATACTAACATTTATAGTAAGATTTCCTAAACAGAAATAAATCATTTTCGCGATTATGAAATGTATGCTATCGTGTTCCTTAATTGAAAAAATGATAAGGTATGTTGAAATATTCAACAAATATATAAATTTAGGCTTTCATTCAAGACGTCACAGTAGCAATTGTATAGCTCCGTAGATAAATCCAATACACATCAATATATGATGTAGGTAAGTCGACTTTCGCGACAGTTTCATTTAATAGAAAAACAATTTCAGAGACATGTACAAAAAAATATGTTTTCTAATTCGAAAATATATTTTTCATTATTAAAACATATAACTTTCCTTAAAAGTATCACTAAAAGTATTAGAAGAAAATCAACACTTTTAACTTCAGCAATAACTTTCTTAGGATCTCTATCTATCATCAAAAATATTTTTAAAAAGTGGATAGCATATATTTTATCACTCCCCATTTTCATAATCTAACACCATCACTATCACCGCTATAAATTCTCATAAATAGTTTAAGAGAGTAAATAATCCTTCATACAGCAGCGGGAAGCGAAACAAAATTTCAAACAACTATTACCTACTGAAAATAGTCACGTCTTTTATAATCAGCCAACGGATGCATGCACCCTAACAATTTATCGGATTGGGATGAATTTTCGAAACAAAACAGTGATGATGAAAGAGTGAAATTTTATATATGACACGTATTATGGACTTATCCCCTTCATGCATCCAGGGATTTTATTGTCAAAATTACATCACCGGAAATACTCCACAAAAATTATACTTTTTAAATATTGACACTCTCTGACTTTCTTACTCAATCATCATTTTTACTATAAATTCTAAAATTCTCATGCATGCAAATATACAAATGAATTTGGAAAATAATAATTTTAGTAATATATGTATAAATGTATCACAATATTATTATCATGCACCGAAAACATTTTTGAATCTTGCAATTGATTCAGCTTTGAAATTCAAAATTAGAAGTAAATGTATACGCCAGAACTGATTATACAGATTGCTAAGCAAAGAAGATTTTTTTTCGAAACCCGTTTATTCCATATTTTTTCAGAAACTTAGAAAGTTTTTCGATAGTATTATCGAGCCTCATTTTAAAACCTCCGTATCAGCAATTATTTTATACCAGTGGATGTGATTTACAATTTGGTACCTATACATTTTGAATAATCAAATTCTAAAAATTGAAATAATCGGGCTCTTTAACAATAAAAGAAAATACTAACGTTTTAAGAATCGTTTTTTTTAACGAAGCTTCCCTCTTCAAGCGCTGTATCTTTACAAAAAGCAATTACAGGATAGAAAGAAATAAAAAGTGCCATCCCGCCGAATCACATCAGGGGAGGTCGCAATTGCTCGAGCGAAAGGAGTATGACGGAACCGGGGACGTATACCATACATATAAAGCGTATAATCGAACGAGTAATTATTTATACCAGGGATGGATCAAAATTCATCGCGTACAGCGGAGCTCCGATTAACGGACCCGTCGGTTCTATCGATGCAATAGCTTAATCGGCCGGGTATTGAAACTTAATCAAAACCCCTTTCACCGATCACGAAACACGTATACCCGTGTTACAAGAGAGCAAGCCTTCGATCGAATCAGCAAGCGTACAGTCGTATATTTTATCCTGTCCGGTGAACCGAATACACCGCAAAAAGGAGTCTGCAGCGCGCGCGCGTATCGCCGATACTCTCCGGTAAATTCACGTTTCCTGAAATTTCATATTTCACAGATAAACAAAATATTTCGACCTATGGTTTTCTAGTAATAATTCACATCAAGATACAAAGCGAAATGCGATCAAAAAATCCTAAATATTAACGATCTCTTAAAAATTATCAAAACGTGCCTATCACTTTTGAAACGCCACAATTGACTACCGTTTAGACGTACTAAATAACCGCTGCGTATCTCTTTCGAAGATGAGTCGCAAAAATATAATTCAAAGGCCAAAGGCCAGAAAGTCAACAACCCCCATAAAATCGATAGAATCTATTTACCGATTTTGAAAAATACCACCATGAAAATAAAATTTTCGATTTGTTAGATCATAACGGTGCACTATTTTCGCTGGTACCATACAAAATATGACAAAAGCCGTAGGACAGCCAACCAAAAGTCAATTAGACTTCTCTATCAATTTCAACGCGATGCCACACAGTCCCGATTTCTAGTCGTTACATCAATTCATCAAAAATAAGTCAACCGTTTTTACCAGGTTCGAGATAGCGCGTCGAAATATCTCTTCGGCTGCATTAGATCCGGGATAAGCATCACAGATGGAATTCTATCCGCCAGCAATTCCCCCCGCCATGGGCATCCACGACGACGTCGATGACGTCCGAATCGTGTGGTCGAGAGATGCCGAGCCTCTTCAAGCTGGGGATGAAACGTCGCGTCCGCGAGAACGAATGCGAAGTACGGGTGCTCCTCAGGGTCGTGAAAGTGGGCAAGAAGAGAGAAACCGAAGGTACGCAGACCAGACGCGGGGCGCGTACCAAACCCAACTGAGGAGCAGCGGGGTCCGCTGTTCCAACGACCGCGCCCCCGCCCGCTGATTTACCCCAGTCGCGCACGCGTTCCACCCCCGCTGACGGGTGCTGCAAACTCACCTTCGCGGAGAAGCGAAAAATGCGACGTGTAAAGTCCTACCCGGTCTTTTTCATTGCTCTCTCTCCCTCCCCCTCTCTCTCTCTACCCTTCTCTCCCTCTCCCATCCCCCCTCTCCCTCTCCACCCTCTCCCCCTCCACTCTTCTCTCTCACTCTCCCCCCCTCTCTCTTTCATGGTTCCACCAGCCGATAACCGTATCTCGTTCGGTAGCCGGTGTATGGATGTCGTCCTAAAGGGACTAAAATTAGCCTCACGACTCACCCTCTAGCATCCCTAAATAGCCACCAGATGAACCCCTCAGGAAATTATCAACGCAAAGTACCGAGCACGCTCCTCGACAATTATTGGTCCCAGCGTGACCCCCTTCTTTGCGTATTTATAATTATTATCACCATTATTCAGGAGTTCACGATTTCGAGATTAGACGCTTTGATCTCCCGAATTGACATCAGCTCTAAGTACCGACTCGACTTGTACGGGTATAAATGAGGCCGCTGTCTTACGGGTCGGTGTGATTTCGGTACGGTAAGTATACGGTAAATGTGTGTCGTACCGATGCTTTACTAGCCACCCCCTCGCTCGCGGTCTCGGTATGCTGGCGGCGCGACGCCGCGCATTTCATTTCATGCCATTCCGCGGCGGAGGAAACATGTCGTCTAGTGATTCGAGTGATGAAGATATCATTATAATGTATAATTATTTCAAAAATCGAAGGAAGAAGAGATTTTGGGTTCATCCATACATTGAAAGGAACTATGGTAGCAGACTATGTATTTATAGCAGAAAGAGAATTGAGTGAAAATGATAAGTTTAAGACAACGTATAGAATGTTAAAAAATTATTTTCTAAAACTAATCAGACTCGTTAAGCCATTGTTAAGCAGATAAAATACAAACATGAGGGAGTGTAGACCGTCTTTGATACACCCCAACTGGAGGTTCGACCGGGAAAGCCCGACTGCCTGGATGCTTACAGCCTGCAAATGTCGAGACGCGATTGATTCTCGATGTTGCACGCAACATACCGAGAATAAACCGCTCCGCGCCGATGCCACACCGACCCCTGTGCGAGCATCGATACATAATGTATAGAGCAGCAACCAGTCGGTATGCTGCACGCATACCGAGCGCGGTTTTTGCTCGAAGCATACCGACCCGTGAGACAGCGGTTTGACTCGAGTACCGACCAAGCCCGGTCGAAGGTAAATTTCAAAGTCCCTGCAACTGTGCGGCTCTGCGCGGGACATCCTGTACATCCAGCATCTCAGATTCTGTCGCTAGTGACTTTCTAAAATGTAATTTTTAAACATACTAGCCAATGAACAATTACTTCTTATGCCCTCATTAGCTACGGTGGCGTTTACCCTCATTAATGAAAGCATGAGGATTGATTAATCATTGGTTAGTACGTTTAAAAATAACATTTAAAAAATTCCCCAGCGACAGAATCCGAAACGCCGGGCGTACATAGTGAAGTAAATAAATAAATTATTTATAGAAAAATGGAAAAGTTTATCTCTTTCGGATTCATTCCAATTAACGACAATTTCCTTTGTGAAACCGTGAAGGCAAAAGGAACAGAACTATCTGATGAGATAGTCCAGTAAAGATATCATTTTTCAATAAATAATTTTCGGCAAGCTGATTTTTCCAGGGTCGATGAAGGGGTGTCTCCCGAGTATCCAACCCAAAAATCACACTCCGCACCCCTTGCAAACTGTTGCAAATAGGGCGGTTTTTGTTTTTTTTTTGAAAAAAATTTTTTTTCAAGCTTATACATAATAATATTCTCTACAACTTTGCCTAATAAAATTTTTTTGATAACTGATTTTTAACGGTTCAGCGCCCATTATACAGTATGTCCTGCGCAGAACCGCACAGTTGCAGGGACCTTGAAATTTACTTTCGGCCTAGCTTGGTCGGTACTCGAGTCAATTATACCGGTAGAAGTCGAGTCGGTAGTTAGAGTCGGTGTCAATTCAGAAGATCAAAGCGTCTAACCTCGAAATCCTGAATTTCTGAATAATGGTGAGTTATTGAAAATTTTAATTAAATTTTTTTTAAATGTCCATTATTCACAAATTTATGATTTCAAGGTTAGATGCTTCGATCTCCCGAATTAACACCAACTCTAACTACCGAC
This sequence comes from Xiphydria camelus, assembly GCA_963678675.1. NCBI lineage: Eukaryota > Metazoa > Arthropoda > Insecta > Hymenoptera > Xiphydriidae > Xiphydria > Xiphydria camelus. The sequence goes on from OY783197.1 coordinate 7,365,674, forward strand.
TCTACTTCTACCGGTATAAATGACTCGAGTACCGACCAAGCCTGGCCAAAGGTAAATTTCTATGTCTGCAACTGTGCGGTACTGCGCGGGACATACTGTATAATGGACGCTGGACCGTCAAAAATCAAAGTTATCATAAAATTTTATTAGGCAAAGTTGTAGAGAATATTATTATGTAGAAGCTGGGAAAAAATATTTAAAAAAAAAAACACAAAATGCGTCACGGGACGCCGGTTAGATGTGAAACATCGAAATTCTTCTTTGTATTCCGTTTATCGCGAGACGGAACAGCGACCGATGGCAGAGTTAAGAAAGACTAAACTAACCCTTTGCACTCGAGAGGCGACTCTCAGTTGCCATGGCGTTTCGTGTGACAACTCGAATGGCGAGTGAGAGGCGACAGTCTTTGTGCCACTCGAGCGTCCACTCGAGCAGCGCCTCTACGGCGTCCGGCGTTTGGTACTCGATATGTTTATTTCTTATGTGCGATAAGATATTCTTAGTTGCCGCTACGGCGCTAGGGCGGTTTGGAACTCGATATGTTTATTTCCGATGTGCGATAAGAAACGCCGCTATGGGGCTCGGGCGGTTTGATGCGTGTACACGAAGTGCGCCGTACTCGCGCCCCAACTAAATGAAAAGCTCCATATTGTGCTAACAGGGGCAAAAGGGGACTGCAAGGTTTGCTCTCACCGTAACAAGCCTGGCAGTAGATGAGAAATCTCGTATTATTGTGATACGTGTCCTAACAATCCGAGGATGCATGTTGGGGATTGTTTCACTAAATATCACACAAAAACTAATTACAGAGTGTAATATTTAACAGAGTTTGTTGTATTCAATGTAAAAATAAATTTGTGAAATTTTACTATTTGTATACGTTAGTTGAGTATAAAAAATGATTTGAAAGTACCTGTAAAACACTTCCCTAATATAGCCGAAATCGCCTCGAGTTGCTACCTCGCCCGGCCGAAAAAGTCGTCGAGCACAAAGGGCTAAATGCGCTTTTTGAATTAGACACAACAGTTCGTACCGTTTAATAGTATCACAATCATAAATACAAATGCGCACTGGCGCACGTGTTCTTTCGCCGGACGCGTGGTCCATCCTTCCTATCGCATACTTTCTACAAAGAAGAATTTCGATGTTTCACATCTAACAGGCGTCCCGTGACGTATTTTGTGTGTTTATATTCAAGTTCAAATTTCTCGACTCCTAATTTTCCGATCGGAACCGATCTAACGCCATCCGATAGGAAATTTTATGAGCTTTCATAACATTAGCATCTACTTTTCCCGATTTCCTCACCGTTTTTGAGATATTTGCGAAAAACTGAAAAGTTGCACGCGACAATTTTGCTCAAGGGGATTAAAAAGGGTAGTGGGGGTGAGTTTTGTAAACCAAATGTACACAGTATTTTCCGCCTATTTGGATTACGTAAATCGGAAACATTGAAATGGAATCGTAGAATATTTAGTATAGCGTGTGTTGCTTTTACGTACAATAGATAGCGCTATTTTTCAAGAAAAGCATGTTTCTACCTATCACAGGTGGTAGGTGTATAAATAGTAGGTATATAAAAACACGTACGTATTCGAATGCAACATTGTGTTAAAATTTCAAAGCAATCGGTGAAGAACTTTCGGAGGTTTAAGATTTTGAACAAACGAACATTTACATTTCTATTTATATAGATAAAAGGTAAATATAACATGTTATATCTAATGTGTTAGATGTCAAGTTTATATAAGTTTTTGTCGTTCTTTTCTATATTCAAGTTACATTTTTACACGCAAATACATTATACAGGGTGTCCCAGAAAATACACGCCAAACGATTATCAAACTATACGGAGCGTCTGTCACATTTACCACTATTGAGATGACCGATATCTTTCGGACTGGAACGTCTATTCGGTTCGTGCCTGGGCTGTCGGTATTACCACCGAATTTTAGATAACCATCTTGGATCGGGTGCGTCTACCGATATGCAACTCGCTACGCTGGCGTGTATTTTCTGGGACACCCTGTATATAGTTGTATGCATACTCGATTCAAAAATGAAATGCTGATGCTATATACGGGGTGTTCTCAAACCTCTAACCCAGAGGAAAACCCTATGTTTAGTAAAGAATTACAAACATAATGTTACTTAATGTTACTGATTTTATTGAAATCCGTTAAGAGTTTAAGGAGAAATTAATTATTAAAAAGTGGTTAATATTTTGAATTTATTCGGCATTGATGACGTCAAATAGAAGATAATCGCAATTGCTATCATTATTATAAACATTATCTTCATGAGCCTTCATATAACGTCATTAGTTCAGCAATCCAGAAAACAAACAAGTCTTATGTTAGTTAAATTTGAAAAGAAAAGAACTGTTTTTTATTATGTTGGGCAAGTAACCGAACATTACAGCGCTATAGAATTCAAGGTTTCATTTTTGAGGAAAAAAGCAGGACCATGGAATTTTGTATTTCCGAATATTAAGGATGAGGGAACTGTTTATATATTTCTGATATAGTTTTGACATTACTAAGTTCTAAATCAGCTGCTACAGCGAGGATAGCCAATGTTTTTAGTTTCCCCAAAGATCTTACTTCTTATAATGTTCATTAATTACATTTTTTGTTTGTTGACCTTTATGTTGATTAGATATCAGAAAAATTAAGTTAAAACTTAAGTTTTATTTATGTTGTTTGAGAAGAAGACAATTTATAATTTTCGTTTATTTAAAATAAATATTTAGAGAACAGTTATATATTTAATATATTTTTTCTTTAGGTCCGAATCTACCCCACTATGTACGAATGTGCCCCGTGCCATGTACGAAGGTACCCCTGCCATGGGGCGGCTTCATACATTTCTCGACCTCAACAAGATATGTTATAACTATATTGTGTTAAGTTTTACTGCATTATTTATATAATAATTCTAAAGTCAAATATTTTGACTGCCTAATAAGTTCAAATTTAATGTCGTAAAGCTATTTATAAAAACTTCAGAAGGCAAAAATTAAAAACTGCACGAAGCCGCCCCACTTTTCCCCTAAATCTATTCGCAGTTTCCATTAATACTTTTAGCACGTAGCTTTTACCCGATCCTGCGGGACCAGTAAAAAACACTTGCGACGAGTCATCGTGTGTCAGGCGATGTATTAACTCTATTGCAAACTTTAGAAATCTGCATGTGATAACATATTTTCCACGAGTCGAACTGTACTGTAGCGTTGTATGGTATCTTTATCCCTGTTTCCACTTTCATTCAACTGATCCTGCGTTCGTTGTAAATATGGCACTTCAACGTTCCGTAACGCTGGACCAACTGGACTATTGTTACTATTTACCTCTTCATTTAATGCAGCATGTAATGTTTCGTCAATAATACGTACCACATTCTCGATAGACAATCCACTTTTATACTCTTTTCTTTTAGTCAACAGTGCGTCGGTATGTATCTCATAAATACGCATGTACTCATCTCGATCGAGCAATTCCAATTCTTCGCTTCGAAAAGGCCAAAATAATGTTACTACTTCTCGCATATAATTCATGGGATCATCACTTAATTTATGTGTTTTCCATCGTAACACCTTCACTTTGGTTCGTTTCCTGTATTGTACACTATCATTAACGTCGCGGTCAACATGATTGCTATGACTATCATCGTCACTTTCGACGCGGTGTTGGTCGAGACTACCATTAACTATCTGATTTGTTTGTCGAGTACGCTTACGATCATACCAGGCGACGAAATCTGCTAAACACACGTTAGTTAAATCAGAAGGTCTTCTCTCGTAATATTGTATTATGTTGCAATACCAAACATCAGTTGAATTCGCTGTTAAATTTTCATTATCCTTTTATACTTTCCGCTTTTTCGCAAGAAATCGTTCTGTCGGATGTTGAGTAGGTCTCAACATCCGACAGAACGATTTCTTGCGAAAAAGCCGAAAGTATAAATGGATAATAAAAATTTAACAGCGGATTCAACTGATGTTTGGTATTGCAACATAATACAATATTACGAGACCTACGAGATTATATTATACCTATAAACACAACTTGTCTCGATGCCTCTGACATCGGCAATCGCAATAAAAACCAAGCTGCTTCCTGCGTACACATTTCGACATTACTTAATACACGTTTCCCTAATTGTTTCAAACATGCATCGTAATCCATATCAGGATACTAATCTCTCAACTTTACCAATTCACGATGCAATGAACTAAAACCGTGTTCAGATTTATTTACGTAATCTGCCACATACGCTGCGCACGAGTACTCGTCTAATATAAATTGAATATCCATATTAGATTGTAATACAGAAGATATTACAGGGTTTAATGGACTAGTCCAAATGTCATCGATATCTCATTTTAAAAACACCATAGGGCGGTGTATACCATGTCGTATAATAAGCAAATATTCATCAAACGTCTCGATCAGATTCATTGTAAGAAACTGATGAACGTCAGCGTAATGATTATTTTCTAAGTTTTCGTGCAAACTAATGTAGCGTTGAAGCAACGCTTCGTCTCGATTCGCAGTAAGTACCGGCATTAAAATTCTAGTTTCATTCATCGGCCAAAAAGGAGCCCCGAATCTACATTTTCTTGCATTCTTCTTATAACACGTGTGCGTATGGTGATGATTCTGCAACTGTCTCCCACCCACCAATAACGATTGATCAACAGTACTTAAAGAATCTAACAATTCAATTACCTCGGGCACATCTACACCTTCAATCAATCACCTCTCTGTATCCGATGGTGCGTTTTCTAACCATAGTAACATGTGACAATGAGGGCTACCTCGATGTTGGAATTCGATACGTCGAAAGAAATCTATAATGCGATATTTTCCGAATGGCCCTGTTGTTCGTTTCAAAGCATTAATTATTGTATCAACCAATTTATCGAAATACAAACAACAGATAACTGGATCACTATTAACCAACTCTGCTCTTATAGTTGCATTCATATCGTCAAATATTTTGTCTGGAATGTCTTGATCAGCTGGTAAATTGTTTTGAAACCTATAGATATATTGTAACAATGGCAACCAATAAGTTTCCGACGCGCTTAAGGTAAGAAACACTGTCGGCTTATCTAATTGTCTCATCATATCAAATAAGTCTCGTTTACGAGTATACCAGTACTGAACAGAATTGGGAATATGGCACATAAACGATTAATTTCATTCCATAGTTTCTTTAATGAACTGTCGGTTTTCGATATCACTTCTAGTAATATTATGTGAACGTTAGAAGTATTCGCTCGGAACATTACATTTAGACTATCTATAACACGGAAACTCATTGTCTTTGCGGCCATGTACAAAATATGATTAGACTTGACTCCACGTCGATCGCGTCTTCTTATCTCACTTGTAGCCATCGAATAAGCAGTAGCTCGCACCGTAAACTCTCGTGGTTGACCGAAATAAATCATGGGAAAAGACAATTCCTCAGCGTTCGCATCGAATGATCATAATATCTTAATGATTTCACGAAATCGTATATGGTCGTATCAATTCGAAGGTGTGTTAATCTGCTCGTCCACCAAATGCGATCACATACGCGACAATAATCGTCCAATTTATCCGAAAAAAAAATGTTTATCCATATACTCTTTAAAGTGTTGTTCAACATTAAATTGTTTTCTTTGTGGCTGCCCCACGTTTTCCCGCACGCGCCAAAAATTAGTGCAAATATCTAATGAGGAAGGAACCTCTACCTGTATCACTTCACTGTCATTTTTTCCCTGTACCACTTTACTATCATTATTTACACGTTGAGAAGTGTTGTTCTCACTATTATTATAAACAATATCTGGGTGAACACCAGAACTTTCAAGATTGCGTATCTTGACACGCTCACGGTACCGCCTATTTCGTTCACTTTTTGTTAACGGTGTTCTCGCACTCAACTCATTAGAATCAACCTCGCGTAAACGTTTGCGCTCTGGATGTCGCTTACACTTTTCGCTATTTCTCAAACTTTTAGAATCCATAGCTGCAAAATAAACGCGCTAGATACGATTTTAAACTCTTCCGCGAAATAAACGAACGTCTCGCCGCGACGCGTCGTCATGACGACGGACATCATCGATGAACTTTCGATTCCTGGCATCGATTGAAAATTTTACGCATTACGTAAACTCGGCTTGGGATCGCACGCGCGGAAGAAAGTACACTCCAAAAGCTCACCTCTCCGACTAGAATACTCTGACTTCTCGCATGCTCTGAGACGTTCCGCGGGACTCCCCCGGAACCGGTCTTTTGGACTGCACCTCCCGATGAATCGAATTAAAATTTACCGAACTTTTTTATCCCATGAACTTCGTCGCGTATGATAGAACCGATGTGTCCCGCGTGCTTCCGGATAAACTGATATATGTAGTTTTTCTCGAAGCGATTCGAAATCGATTTTAATCGTCGACCGGTTGCGTGCGCGCACGGCCGTTCACCAGTGTAAGCAAGTACGATATTATAACAGTTGAACACACTCTCCACCAGTTTTCATGGCCGGTGCTAGCTGGCCGAGCGCTGTACTATGTATTGCGTCACACGAGATCGCGACACCGTTGTCTTTTGGCCTTGAACGAAAACTCATAACTTGACCCCCATATACGAACATAAACATTTCCAATGTTAAAAACCAGAAGACTAGGGTTGGAAACTTGATAGCAATGGACTTGCTCCACTCACAATGACAAAGCAACCAGCACCCGACACCTTATTGAAATTCATTTCATGCACTTGTCGAAAAGGATGCGGTGCAGCATGTGGTTGCAGGAAAGCTGGGTTTAAGTATTCCGTTGTGTGTGGCTTCTGCAGTGGTCAGTCATGCAAAAATGTACCGGTGCACAGTGGGGCCGATTACGTCAAAAGTTGGCGGAAATTCTATGAAATAAAAGTAGGCGGTGCAAAAAATAGGGAGGTTCAGTAACTTTTTGTTTTAATGGAAATTGATAGAGTTTGGGTCACAAAAACGTTAACCGAAGTTGTAGCGCAAAATATTAAGAGTTAATCGTGCTATAAATATTTAAAAATCATGGATTGACGCGAGGCTAGTAAACGGTACCTTGACACGAGGCTACGTTGCGTGACGTCAGCTGCCAGACACCCACACCACAACGTCCAAACTGTGCTCGCAACGAGTAGATTTACCGTATAGTCCGGGAGCCAGCAACGGTTTTCGTTACGTCATAGAGAACAGGGCTAGAATTTTTATGATGAGCTCCTTGTAACGTGTGAACAAAGGAATGACTGGTCTGGCAGCGCTCCGAGGGTGGTTTTGGCAACAATATAATTTTCAAAATTAAAAGAAAAAATGGAAGTTACGTCATGTATAACAGGGCTCAAATTTTTATGAGGGCTTCGTTACAATGCATAAAGACGAGATAGTAAAGTCTGGCACTCTTCCGAGGGTGGAAAGTGGGTGACAGAAGGGGTTGAAGTAGCTCCACATAAAGTCGTCTCACACGCACTCAAGTGCGCGCATAAGACTATCTCACTCCCACTCAAGTGCGCGCACAATCTATCTCACTCGCACTCAAGTGCGCGCATAAGACTATCTCACTCGCAGTCAGGGGCAAGGTTTTTCTGACCTGGCAGGGCGTTTCCACTAGAATTTCGGTCTGGCATTGATAATTTCACTTTTATGGAGTAAGAGCTACTCCAGACTGCCCCGTTTACACTAAAATAATCAGTCTTAGTTTTTGACATATTATTCGAAATACCTGCCAAAAGTGAAATTATTAATACCAAAGTACGAGGCTACGAGCTCATTATCAGTCTTAATTTACCGCACCAAATCGCCTCGCCATTATGACCGATGGCGAGATTGACTCTACATTAGCGAGACACTTAGACCGTTAGATACTGATCGGTAAGAATCGGTATTCAGAATAGTATATATGTACGAGTATGTATGTGAACGTGTATCCCATCGTCTACCCGAGGTTTCCGCAAATAGAAAAGAACCCAACACACACGCACAAAATTCATTTCGACAATTAAATTCTAAATTTCTCAAATTAAAATCTGGACAAAAAATATTATTCTCAATAATAGCAATTCCTCTAGCAATGATTTTTAATCCGCAAAGACATTATTTCGATTTTTTATTTTGCATTTCGCGGTTCATATAAGACTGTCTTCTCACGCGCGTGCATAAGACTATTTCAGTCTCACTCAGGGGTAAAGTTTTTCTGCTCTGGCAGGGTGCTTCCACCGAAATTTCGGTCTGGTATTAATAATTTCACTTTTGGCAGGTATTTCGAATAATATGTCAAAAACTAAGACTGATTATTTTAGTGTAAACGGGGCAGTCTGGAGTAGCTCTTACTCCATAAAAGTGAAATTATCGATGCCAGACCGAAATTCTAGTGGAAACGCCCTGCCAGGTCAGAAAAACCTTGCCCCTGACTGCGAGTGAGATAGTCTTATGCGCGCACTTGAGTGCGAGTGAGATAGATTGTGCGCGCACTTGAGTGGGAGTGAGATAGTCTTATGCGCGCACTTGAGTGCGAGTGAGACGACTTTATGTGGAGCTACTTCAACCCCTTCTGTCACCCACTTTCCACCCTCGGAAGAGTGCCAGACTTTACTATCTCGTCTTTATGCATTGTAACGAAGCCCTCATAAAAATTTGAGCCCTGTTATACATGACGTAACTTCCATTTTTTTTTAAATTTTGAAAATTATATTGTTGCCAAAACCACCCTCGGAGCGCTGCCAGACCAGTCATTCCTTTGTTCACACGTTACAAGGAGCTCATCATAAAAATTCTAGCCCTGTTCTTTATGACGTAAGAAAAACGTTGCTGGCTCCCGGACTAGTAGAAAACGCTCATCTGGGCCTCTAGGCCCTAGTCAAGTAAAAATAGCTCTGAACCTAACATTTTGAGTCTCATGGCTGAATTTTTGATTGAAGTTACATGAAGGTGTTCCAAAACTACCCCAAAAATATCAAGATTCACAACCGCTCGGAAGCCGAGAAAAACAATAAAAACCACCCCCGGACACCATTGTTTTAAAATATTTCGCGAAGACTAAAGAAAATGAAAAAATGATTTAAATAAAAGTTGTAGAGTAGGTGAAAATACGTAAAAAAGTTCTATGACTTTTTTATTTTTATGCAATATCCTAAGCGCTATGAGGGGATGAAGATGTTGGAATAATTGGAAGACTTCAAAAAATCGTAAGAAATTGAAAAATTCATATTTGTTACTTTCTTTTTTATCAATTCACGTAGAAAGGTTGAATCTACATTCTCAGAGATTTTTTTTTTATTTTAAGCATTTTGTACTAACAGTATCGTTCTTCAAAATTTTTACATTTCAAAATTTGTACAAGAACATTATTTAAAAAAATTTTAAAAATCACCATTCGATTCCTCGTAAAATCACCATCAGAAAAGTTCTCGGTGACTTTTTCGAACAGGCTATATTGTTCGAGATACGTTTAATTGAAGTTTCGGGGAGAGAGAGAGTTCTTATTTGACAACCACGGGCCGAAATATATGTCCGCTCTCCATTCCCACCGGACCGGTGGAGCGCGCATGCGTCAGCACCTAAGCTGGATGAATGGAAGTGAGAAGAAAGATCTCGACCTCTCTCTCTGGCTTCGTGAAAACTGAGAGATTCCTTCAATTTTTCATCTTTCGGGACGAGCTGTCATGGCGCGCTACGTACTATACGGTCATACAGGCATTTTTACGATATTTTTCTGTCAGTAGGGATTGACGCCCTTAACAAAACCCCAATAGTTATTTTCGTTATTAGGGCGTGAAGCGCTGTTTCTAACGAGAGTGAAGTTTGCCGCACGAGCGAAGCGAGTACGGCAATCACACTCGTTAGAACGGCGCGAAACAACCGAATAACGAATTCTATTTTTTGTCACTAAGTGTCAAACACGAGATTGACGATTTCACGCACTGCGCAGGTTATTTCACGCACCGCGCAACTTTTCACGAATTGGTGTGTGAAAGATGATTTCACATGCGTCGAGGACGCCCATGAAACCGAGTATTTGACACTGAGTGACAAAAAGTATTTTTTTTCCGAAAACGCCTTAGAAATAAAAAAAATCACATCAAAGAATTCCATGATTGGTATGTATAAGTTTCAAAAATCTAATCTCAGGAACCGTCGCGTGGCTCATCGGGTAGCGTGCGTGACTCGCACGCAGCGGGGCACGCGTTCGAGTCTCGGTGTTCTCTTTTTTTAACAAAATTATTTTTAATGCAATATCCTTTGACAGTATGCAATAAATTTTCATAATTAAATGGATTGAATTAAAAACGAAATGAAAAGCAATGCAATTGCACATTTTTAAAAATATTCAATTTTCAATCATTGCTTGTCATTTCCCTCTGCTACAAGCAATGATTGAAAATTGAATATTTTTTAAAATGTGCAATAGCATTTCATTTCGTTTTTAATTCAATCCATTTGATTATGAAAATGTATTGCACACTGTCAAAGGACATTGCTTTAAAAATAATTTTGTTAAAAAAAAACTACACCGAGACTCGAACGCATGCCGGTCGCGTGCGAGTCACACACGCTACTAGACTAAGGGCCGGTTTTACCAACACGGTATAAACGCCGTATAGCGCTATACTGAGAATAACCTGTACGCAAGCGTTTTACCACGATGGTATAAGTCTGGAATAGGATAAACTTTGGAATAAATGCAGGGATAGCTTATCCGGCAGTTTCAGCGCTGGATAAGCTAGCTATCCTCGGGATAACCTAACTTTTTGTTTGCGTCTATTATTCCGTGACAGAATCACAACCGTGACAGAATCATAATAATTGTTATTAGTTGTGAAATAGAGTTGATTGATGTGCCAGTTGTCAAATCATCATCTGATGATGAAATTGACGTCTTACAAAGAATGAGAAATCCTAGGAAAATACGTGCCCGGTAAGTAAATAAAGGATACCTATACCTACTAATTTATAACCAATATCTAATACAAAACTATTCCAGAGTTGACTATTTCGAAGAATACAATGGTTGTAGAATTCTTCACTTGCTTTCGTTTGGAAAAACAAACCTGTCAGAGATTATTGGGACAAATACGACATCGCATTGCTTCGAGGTCGCCAAGAAATGCAGCAATTCAGCCAGCAACAAAATTATTGCCGACTTTAAGATTTCTTGCTTCGGGATCAATGCTAATTACTGTAGGTAATCGTTTTTATCATAATGTTAAAACTTTTAATTAGTCATTATTATATGCCGCCACCTCAGCAACCTCCAACGACTCCTAACATCGCGAGGAGAGCTAGTTTACAGGGCTACAAGTTCATCGATCGGCATAAACCGCCACTGATCTCCCAGAAATCAATGGGCGACATACTGAAAAACATCAACAAAGTCAAAATGAAACTCGTCACAAGGTACGATTAAACAATTTTATCGCGGTAAACTTTTTATTCGCCAGGAACAAAGAGGAGTTTCGCATTGTCAGAATGTCGTGGCTGCGAAAGATTGATTTTGTTCACAGTGGGCTTTTAAACGTGTTTTTCAGATCGCCGGGTGGGAGACCTTTGCGAGCCAAACGAGAAAATAGCTCTTGCAACGACCTTCAAGAGATCTTACGGAAACGATATATCGCAATGCAATCGCCGGACAGTAGAAATTCCACCGCGACGTTGACGTTCGATAATTCGTTCTAGATTAAAAACTCGATGATACTCAAGTTCTCTGGGTCGCAGCAATCGCGTCGGACGGTGCTCCGAGGAACGGCTATTGTAGCCTTCTTTTATAAATGAGTCTTTCTCTGCGAGGTAATTTCGCACGACACATTTTAGATTATAGTTCTTTTTTAATAGGAGGATAGAAGCTCATAGAAACGTCGGGAAAATTTTGTTTTCTCTCTTCACTCTTTTACTCAGAAAATGCAAGTTTAAATTTAAAATTGACGCACGCGGGTCTCTAATCGCGAGAATCTCAACGGTATCCAATAATATCAACCAAAGAAGTCATCTACCATTGCATTGTCTTGTATAAGTAACATTTAAATTTATCTAGGTAGACATTATACCTTTCTTCAATTCGCGTGATTGCAGTTTTCAGGAGCAGAAGTGATACATCCGTCGTACGATGTAGAATATGAAAAAATTTTAGATTTGCATTGATACACTTTTGTAAGATACCTCGGCATTAGACATCAAGTCGTACAACGCTCTTTGTATACTTTTTAGATAGGGTCGCGTATACTTAAAAAAACGATAACATTGTACCGCTCTATGTAATCTCAGAGTAATGTCACCGCGTGATAAATCTTAAGTTGTAGCGATTTAAAAGTTTATAGATTTTAGAATATATTTTGTCCGATACGAGATTTGGATCAAATGGTGCAATTTTACGTTGTAATTACTATTATTGTGTGACGACCCTTATAGTTTTTTGAGACTGAACACATTCTTGTTGGTGAGATATCGAATGTTTGGACGTGTTTTGTACCTGATGCTTTTATCGACGACTCGAAAATAAAAGTTATTGTTACGAAAATATAAATATATTGTTATAGATATCTTTTATTTACCGGGCACGTATTTTCTTTGGATTTCTGATTCTTGGTAATACGTCAATGTCATCATCAGATGATGATTAAAAAACTGGTACATCAATCAACTATTTCAAAATTAATAACAATTTACCACAACGATCAGGTTATGATTATATCATGAAAGAATAAAGACGTCAAAAACAAAAAGTTAGGTTATACTGAGAATAACAACTCCGAATTTCATTTATCGCGCCGGAACAGCTGTCAAAACGACCAAATGTCATGCGCAGTACGTACTTCTTACTACCAACCTACAAATAATTTTAGATGGCCAACGCTTATACCTGGAATAGTTATCCCAGGCAAACTTGGAGCTGGTAAAACGCCTGCGCTTTATACCAGGTATAAAGAAGAGTATAAATTTATCCTCGGTATACTTATTCTAGGTATAACTTGGCTTTGGTAAAACTGGCCCTAAGAGCTAGTGACATTTTTCAGTGATTATTTAGTTAAGGCCTATTTTTTGAGAGAATGTTGTGGGGGGCACGTCTAAGTGCCATCCGTGAGGATTAACCTTGATAGCGGTATGGGAGGCTGGCGGAACGCCCCCAACCTGTAAAAAATAGTGCACAAAATTATTATTTAGTTAAGGCTCAAATTTCGTTTACTATTCATCTGGTAGTCCACAATTATGAATATAAATTGGCGGATCGATTGGCCGGCATTAAAAGGGTGGCGGATCATCCTAAATACGTCGTGTGAACAATAAAATTTGTATTATTTAGTTAAGCTTCAATTTTTAATATGTTATTGAGGCAACTGTTTCAAGTGGAAATTTAAATTAGCGGAACGAAATATTGGCATTAACTACCTGGCGGAACGATTTAAACATCCATTGTGCGCGCCTCGATTTCGTGTTGTTTGCCGCAGATTTTTTTTATTAGGAATGCTTCTAATATATATAATGATTTTGTTTATTTTCTGGAATCTTTTTAGTAATAATGGTAATTTAGTTTCCCTGGAGTTAATATTTTAGCGCTCATTCAATATTGATAAAGAGCTTCAATATATCAATCAAACATCAGTCTTATGTTAGGACACTCAACATTTTATTTGTGATGTCAGATGTTTTAACAATTTTTAAAACGGATGAATGATATAATTTTTTTTAGAATACCCTTTTGGCATTTGACCGACGATATAGTGCTTTATACAAATATAACGAGGTGCGTGAAGTGAAAGAATATTTTTAACAGAAATTTTTTTAAAGTGAACTAATTTCTTAGAGTATTTATCGACTTACAAATATATGGTAGGTACTTCAGTAAGAAACTTGAATATTTACAAGAAGTTAGGTACACACACTCTACCAAATAGATACAACAAGTGACAAATTTATAAAGAATGTGACAATAAAAATGATTGAGGGTCACTTGATCGTCTCATTTTTAGTCCGATTGGCACGAAAGGCTTTCTCGATATTTTTAATTCAGCGCAGCTTTTAAGCTTGGCTTTAGACGTGTTTACAATCCTATAAATTCAAATAAATATCTCAAAAATGAAGCCATAAATCAAAAATGTGCAAGGCAAATTACAACAGCAAAATTGAAGGACATAATAGACTTACATACCACCGGAGCATCATGACTTCTTCATATCTCTCACACAGTCAAAATGTAGATGAGCAGTACATTGTTTTGTAATTTATGTAGTTAAAAAATGTTCTCAATTGCAGAAATTTTGCTTTTGAAGTGTTGTGAAAATATATAAAATAAATTGAGTATTGTTTTTTCAATTTGAAGCATTTTAAATTATGTTGAATGGACTTGGGCTCTTGCACATTCTATAACGAATCTGGTTGTTAACTGTGAAAGTGGCTTAACTCCATTCTTTGTAAGAATGGAGGTAAGAAAACGCATTCAATTAATAATTGCCATTATTTGTATAGGAACTGTAAATTTAACTCCTTTAGATACACTTAAGCAGTATGATTCATTGGTATCCTATACGTATATTTTTAATTGCATTGGAACACAAACCCTTCAATATATTAATTTAAGTATAAATAAACTTAGGCCACTTTCAAAACTAACGGCTCAATAATGAATCGCTAGGTTGCGCCACAATAACATTAATTCAATTAACAAGTCCTACTAATTACAAATACAATACCTCGTATCGCCAATAAAATAAGGCTGTGGAGTGTTTCTATAAAGTCATTCTCCATGGAGATACGAGGTATTGTATTGACGCCATCGTATTTTCCTAAGTTTTTTCAGTGGTCTTATCAATTTTAGTACCTGATTGCTCTTGAGTCGATGGACCTGAAACATCCGTTACGGTGTCACTGGCTTGCAATCCAGATGCAACTTGGGCACATGACGCTGTTGTTTCTGTTGATGATGTAGATATTTCACTAGACACTGGCGGCGGGTCGTTCAATAATGAATCATCACTCAGATATTTCGAATTGAGAGACGTAAAATATTTATAACACTTCACGTGATAACCATGCACTTCATCGACTGTGACTGGGATAACTACGTCAGAATATTTAAATTTTAATTTTTCGCGTATTGAAAAGATTTTTCTACATTTCGCAAGGGATTCTGCCTCAAATAATATTACTTTGGACGTTTTTCTGCAACAAAATATACAAGAAGGCGAAGACGACATTGCTCGATCGCCGCGCGATCGAGTCTCTGGATGGTTTGCAATGGGTTATACTGAATTGACTCGGTGCAGGACCTCGGAACACGATACGATAGTTGATAATGCATTGAAGACGCGTTTGGCTGCGTCTTATATCATTGAAACGTAGCGGCATTTCGTCGACGGAGGGGATAGCGTCGCCGACGTAGAACAAAAGATGATGCTGGGGATTTCCCGAGGTCCGTGTCCAAAGGAAGAAAATTACGTTGTAAACAATTTCCCGAGCTACGCATTCACGATTAAGGATGCCGGATATTTCCTCGACCGTGACGATGCGTCAGGCTATCTTGGACCGTGAATTAACACCCTAGTACCTGGATAAGCCAGGCATTGGGGATTCCCGATCGACCATCGACTGAATTCGACATTCCTCCCCTTCAGCTGGCTCGGTATTACACGTTCGCCGAAATATACCGCTTCGTTGAGGCAAGATTAGCTATAGGTTGGCGGGGTATTTTCGATCATGATATTATCAAACGGTACGAACCGATTAAAACATCTGACATCACAATAGTTATTTTCGTTATGAGGGCGTGAAGCGCCGTTTTTAACAAGTGTGAAGTTTGCCACACGAGCGAAGCGAGTACGGCAATCACACTCGTTAAAACGGCGCGAAACAACCGAATAACGAATTCTATTTTTTGTAAAACCGGCCCTAAGTGTCAAATACGAGATTGACGATTTCACGCACTGCGCAGGTTATTTCACGCACTGCGCAACTTTTCACGAATTTATGTGTGAAAGATGATTTCACATGCGTCGAGGACGCCCATGAAACCGAGTATTTGACACTGAGTGACAAAAATAACATTTGGGTGTCTTAAAGCCGCGAATCGACTTTGCGAGGCTGTCTCGCGAGGCCGGTGATTCTTATAGATTTATGTACGCTAAAAACGGATCTGACTATCGTCGGTCGGTCAAATGCCAAAAGGGTATTCTAAAAAAATTATATCATTCATCCGTTTAAAATATTGTTAAAACATCTGACATCACAAATAAAATGTTGAGTGTCCTAACATAAGACTGATGTTTGATTGATATATTGAAGCTCTTTATCAATATTGAATGAGCGCTAAAATATTAACTCCAGGGAAACTAAATTACCATTATTACTAAAAAGATTCCAGAAAATAAACAAAATCATTATCTATATTAGAAGCATTCCTAATATAACAAATTCTGCGGCAAACAGCACGAAATCGAGGCGCGCACAATGGATGTTTAAACCGTTCCGCCAGGTAGTTAATGCCAATATTTCGTTCCGCCAATTTAAATTTGCACTTGAAACAGTTGCCTCAGTAACATATTAAAAATTGAGGCTTAACTAAATAATAAAAATTTTATTGTTCACACGACGTATTTAGGATGATCCGCCACCCTTTTAATGCCGGCCAATCGATCCGCCAATTTATATTCATAATTGTGGACTACCAGATGAATAGTAAACAAAATTTCAGCCTTAACTAAATAATAGTTTTGTGCACTATTTTTTACAAGTTGGGGGCGTTCCGCCAGCCTCCCATACCGCTATCAAGGTTAATCCTCACGGATGGCACTTAGACATGCCCCCCACAACATTCTCTCAAAAAATAGGCCTTAACTAAATAATCACTGAAAAATGTCACTAGCTCTTAGTCTATACCCGATGAGCCACGCGAGAGCTCTTGTGAGCCTGGATTTTCGGAACTTGTACATACCAATCATGGAATTCTTTGATGTGATTTTTTTTTATTTCTAAGGCGTTTTCGGAAAAAAATATTTTGGGGTTTTGTTAAGGGAGAAAAAATCGTAAAAACGCCTGTTCCGAAGCTCGCAACCTCTCCTTGTTAAATCACTTAGCTCGACTACTTGTCCGAGCGAACAGAAAAGTGGCGCCGAGCCGCCCAGTGCGAGTAGCTCTCCGACAAACGCTTGAGATACAGTGTTGTCACGACGCACTTACAGTGTGTAAGGTAATGTGGCAACAGCGTGCTCCGTTTAGCACGGCGGCTCAGCGCTTGCCTAAGGTCGTAGGTTTCTAGGGAGTAACGGAGGGTTAAGTATAAAAAAATGAGAGAATAAGTTTTTAAAAAATTTTAATCAGGAAAATTTTGCTTTTTATATTGACTAAGAGAAATTGCAGCTTTTCTTTTTTTATAATTTATTAATTATCCACATAATAGTGATTCAAGGAAATAGAAGGAATGTTTAAATCAAATCGAATAATTCACCTAACAATAGCAAGAAATGTCGGAGTTTAATTGGACATACTATTGCAAAAAATCAATTAATATTTACTTAGCAAAAAAGTACAAGAGAAATTAAAAAACATAATACTATGATTGAAATATATATTAATAGTCTTCAAATTCTATTTTCATTAGTTCATCCACATCGTCATTAAACACAATATCACATTCATTTGTTTACATCCATCTCAACGCACGAAAGTGTTGTTGGGTTCCGCCAATAATTGCACATGGAAGAATCATCGTGATTTAGTGAAAATACTCTGCGTTGGAAGATACGATTGAGGATACTCCAGAGCATTCAGAAGACTTGTTTAATTACGATAAGGATGAACCAATGGAAATAGAATTTGAAGATTATTAATAGCCCAGTAACTTAAGGTGGAAATAAGGCGTTACTTCTCAAACATTCGCAGTAAGCTGGATTTTTGCATACACCTTCATTTAAGCATTATATTGTAAATAACGTGTAAAAAGTCCCAATCGATATTGTGTACGCTTCAAAAGTTATACGGGAGTCAAAGATAAAAAAATTGGCTTCTCGTTATTATTTCGCTTGCTATTGGTTGGACGATAATTTTTGTGGTTACATAAAAAGAGCGTAATTCAGGATTTTTGCCAAAATCTGACGAATTTATGCGCTGATTGCACTGGGCATGAGTAGTTTTTTAGTTCCTATAAATTTGTTTGACATTTCTTAATGTAATTATTAATAAAATATAAATTTTTGCTCATAAAAACAGCTTTTCACTATATTTCACACGTTCCAAACCGACCTATTTGATTTTACGAGTTTCATGAAGATTTATATCTTCAAACTGTAAAATACATATAATTCTTTCACACACACACACACACACACACACACACACACACACACACACACACACAAAGCTCGTTATAATACTATTTTTTTCTTAAAAGCATGCTACTTTGAGAGTAAAATGCAGGAAGTATTTTTGCTTTATCTCAAAAATGGAAACTGATGAATACTTTTGTGAAAAATGTCAAATTTCTCGACAAATTTTTTTCTCGCATTTTTTCAATATAAACAAATTTAAAAAAAGATTACGGAATTATTGGATTATAAAGAAGTCTTAAACTAAATTCCAGTTCAAGGTTTGAGTCGATACATTAAAAAGAACGCAAATAGCAACTGTTTTTCTGCGTGGGGTCCATTGGACCCAGTGTGACCACTACGTTATTTTTAGGATGTGTGACCACTACGGGTTAATCGATACTGCCATCCATACGCCAAAACTCCTTTCAAGGACCCTTGTCTTTTTCCTATACTGAAAACGTTAAAAACTTGTCAATTTCAGTTTCGCTTATCCTTGACGCAGAGTAGTTTCACTAAATCGAGGTGATTCTTCCATGTGCAATTATTGGCAGAGCCCAATAACACTTTGGAGCGTTGAAATGGATGCAATATTGTGTTTAATGACGATGAGGATGAACCAATGAAAATAGAATTTGAAGACTATTAATATGTACTTCTCTCATTTGTATACTTAAACGATTGATATAAATAATAGTTGCTACGGATAGTTTGAAAGCAGAAAGGCAAACAATGAAATCATAGAACGATTTATGAAAGATTTGGGACAATTTCTACTAAACTAAGACAGACAATGAAAATTTTCAAAGAACTTCTTCGTAGGTCTGGTTTTGCTGAACAAAAAAGTTTATTATACATTTTTCAGTATCTGTATTAGTTGCAAAGATATTGTCAAACAGATCATCAAAAGACTTGATACGCATAGTACCTAGCGCGCCATGCCAGCTCGTCCCGAAAGATGAAATTGAAGGAATCTCTCGGTTTTTCGAAGCTAGAGAGAGGTCGAGATCTTTCTTCTGACTTGCATTCGGGTCATTCCACGTCATATTTACAACTGAAAAATAGAATCGCCCCGATTATTTTTTTGTGTGTATCGAATACAAAATTAATCGACCCGTATTTTTTTATTTTCACATGTAACGCAAAATTTGCAAGTTACGAATATTGAAACATTTGAAGGGTGAAAAATCTAATTTCTTTTGTAATTATCTAGTTCGTAAACGAATTAATATAAATTCATGAAATTTTTAGAGGAAGTTCGTGATGAGTCAGACTTCACATATTCTTATGGATAAATAAATTACATCAATTTTTCAACAACAAATGCGCAATTGTTATAAAGAAATCCTATTTACAAAAAATGGGTCTCTTTTAAATAGTCTGTTTGATTACTCAAATATTTGTCATGGCACCTAGAATAACTCGTAAAAATTTCAAAGTGGGCAGTTCATAAGTTTTCGAGATACAAATGATTATACGCAGTCTCTCCGGCCCCGAGCGCGTCATAGCGCGCCGTCCACTCAGGCTGTGCGACACGGTGCCTGTGCGAACAAGTTTGTGCTGATATTTTCTCGACTTCTTCTGTTCTCTATATGCGCATTGTACACACCCTTCAGTTTAGCGTGAGCTATTCGGTGATCCACACTGTTTTGAAAAATGTCCTCAAGAAAATTCCAAAATAGTTGTTGTAACCCCCATAACGAAAAATCACACGGTTCAAAAGTGCATAAATCAAATTTACGTCATGCATCAGATACAATCCAAAAGAAATTCAAATCTTTAAAACCAGGTGACATTTTGTGTATTTCTTGTAGAAAAAAAATTGGGAAAATGAACGTCAGTAAAATCAGTGAGTACATAGGTAATCGAGCTGTTTCTCTAGATTTTCAAAAATTGTTGAGTTTTAACCATATTTTATGAATTACTTTAGCTGCTTTCGAGAAAAGTACGCACAAATCACAATTTAATTCGGAAAATTCAAGTGATAATCGAACAAGTGATTCGGAAATTTCTGATGATGACGCTTATTCACTTTCCGATTCTGATTACGACGAAGTACGTTAATAGAGACAAAATTATACTACCTTTTTGGACCAATCGGTAACCAACAATTTGTTACGAATGTTATATATTAATTTAGTTATAATATTATTAGGAATTCGACAATGAGGATGAGTACAGCCCCCGGTTAATATCTGAATTAAAATCTCAATTCCATGATCCTCAAAAATCTCAGCAAGAAAAAATTCAGATTTTGACAATATTGGGAATAAAATGGAGCGTCAATAAAATAGCGCAAACTATGAATACTTCGCGTTACATGGTTCTGAAAGCCAGAAAATTGGGAGAAAAAACAGTTTCAGCTGCTACTGGCATAAGAAATAGTAAAACTATTTGCGTTTTGTGATTAGCAATTCTGTCGATTTTCTACGTAAATCGATCATGATCATTGTTTTATAGGTAGAGCTATTTCTGCAGAAACCGAAGCCAAGGTCAAAGAGTTTTACGAAAACGATGACGTCAGTTCCCTCATGCCAGGGCAAAAAGATACAAAATCTGTCAAAATTGATGGAAAACCCGTAATTTTTCAAAAACGTCTGGTTTTGGGAAACTTGAAAGAAATTTTTCTGAAATTCCGTTACGAAAATCCTGATATAAAAATTGGCCTATCCAAGTTTTGCATCCTCAGACCAGCTCATTGTATTTTAGCAGGTTCAGGGGGTACACATACCGTTTGTGTGTGCCCAATACATGAGAATATGAAGCTCATGGTATCAGGTAACAAATATCAAAGACTTACGCTTAAGAAAATTAATTAAATGAATACGCTTAAAGAAAATGAAATTTATTACGTTATATCAATTCGTTCCTTCGATTTCTGCAATATTTTTTGAATTTTTATGAAAAATTTAATGTATTCCGATCAATTTCACCTTATTTCACTTTACCAGGGAGTCACATCGTGAGTTTATTAAAAAAAGAAAACCATCCTGTAAGTAACTATGAAGATGTTTTGTTACTCTTGCTATGCCCAAATCCAAGTGAGCAATGTTTTTTTGGAGAGTGCCAAAGATGCCCAAAAACGAAATTTCTTGAGGATATATTGAGCGAAATATTTCGAAAGCATAAAATTTATACAATTAAATACAAACACTGGGCTTCGCAACCCAGAGCAGCTCTAATAACCGTGCAAGTTTCGGCCCAGGAATTTATCCAGAATTTGTGTCAATCCGGTAAAACCTTTCTTACCCACTCATTTGTCGCACGTCAACAAGCAACTTGTTACAGAATGATCAAGAAAAATCTGCAGCGTGATCAATGCCTTGTTATTTGTGATTTTGCTGAAAATTACGCGTTTGTGGTACAAAATGCTGTTACCGGTTTCCATTGGAACAATGATCAAGCAACAATTTTTCCGATCGTTTTTTACTTCAATGATGGTAGATCCATTGAGCATAAAACTTTGGTTTTCATTTCCGATTGCAAAAAACATGACTCCGTAGCTGTATATATATGTTTCTACAGTCATTCAATGATTTTCTTTCGAATTTTCATCCAAATATACGTGAATGTATTTACTTTTCAAAAAAAGAAATACACGTGATATCTTACTACCCCCCCCCCCCCCCCCTTTCGGACCTCACGTGATTAATGGATGACCCCTTAAGGCGCGTATACATCTGCGAGCCGAGCGGCGCGCGAGCCGCTCGCGAATCGCTCATGAGCCACTTGTTGAAATTAATGCTTCCAACGAACTTCCAAAGGGAAAAGATCTCGGTTCTCTGAACCACTTGAGACTAACACTTATTCGAAGGATCTCTGTTAAAAAACAGATACTGTAACTTGACCCCTCGCAATCCAGACCTGTAGACTAGGGCGACGCGTGAAAGAATAATTAAACCTAACATCTTCAGATAATAATATATAAGTTTATTGGAGAGGTGACAAGGATTGATTTTTGTAATAACTTTCCTCAAATATACCAACATTAAAAAAGTAGACGATAGAGCCTGTTTGGTCGCCGTGCGATTAGTTTGATGAAATCTCCTCGGAGTCGTAAAGCCCGAGTACACTATGCTAGTGACGCGACTATATGCCCAAACGTACCGGAAGATGTTACTAAAATCTACCCTCGCTAATGAAAGCATCAGGATTGATTAATCATTGGTTAGTACGTTTAAAAATAACATTTCAAAAAGTCACCAGCGACAGAATGCATGTCGCAGCGTGTATGTAGATCGCGATGACACCCGAGGTGAAATTTTTATATTCATTTTGACACTGAACACACTGCTATGCCCCTCTATGACTCTTACTTCACGCTGGACACACTATTTCGATGCTACTTACCCTGATTACGTTACATTATTTCATTTAAGGGCTCGTCAGTGTTGAATAAAGTTCAATTGGAAATTTTATTTTCATACTCATTTAGACCCTGAACACGCTGCTCTTATTCTCAACTAAACAGAAGGGTGTTCAGTGTCATTGTCCCCACTGAAAATAATAATGACTATAGTGTAAGCATAATACCCTGGGCGAGGGGTAGCTCGAGAGTTTTCGGTACTCTGACGTCACCGGGCCGAATACCGGAGGACCTCGCGTGGGGCCTAACCCCACCCTTTGTCAGGGCAGCAGACTGACCTGACCTGGAACAGCGAAGGGGATACTTTTGGGCATTCGTTCTGGAGACGTCGTCGTAGTGATACGTTATCTTTATGTCGTTCACCTGCGTTCTCACAATAGAAGTCAATGAATTTAATACTTGCATCCATCATAATAGTTGCAAAAAACAAAACGTGTGGCCGCCACTCGCGGAAGAAGTGAAACTTCGATACCAGTTTCTTTGAATTTGATTCCGGTGGTATTAGTTTCAATTGGCTCTACGAAGAAGCATAGTAAAAGACTTGTATAGAGCCAATTGAAACTAATACCACCGGAATCAAATTCAGAGCAACTGGTATCGAAGTTTCACTTCTTCCGCGTGTGGCGGCCGCACGTTTTGTTTTTTTTTTTATTAAATTCAATATGAATTTTTTTATGGGCATTAAATGCAGTGTAAGGAATATCACGGTCACGGGATGTATTTTCAACGCCATTTGATCCTCCAGGAACTTGAAAATCTTGTGCATTATTTATTGTTGTGGACTGGTGTTGATTTACATAAGCAGATCCATCAATATTTGATTGTGTTAATTTAATTATTCTTTCTCTCTATCTTCGATTTCGTTCTGCACTAGTTTTAGCTAGTACCTTCGTCATTGCTTTCTTTACACGTTGCCTCTCACGAAACTCTTTTGCCCTTTTTTTTCCTGTTTTTGTAATAATAATTTTAATATAACACACACGCGAAAGAATGTTCAGTGTTCATTGACGTTTACGAAATGAAAAGTTTATTTAACACGTTGCCTGTCACTGTACTATTTCGACCGTTCTGTGGCCTTTTTTGCAATAATAATTATAAATTAACACACACACACCCGCGCGCGCGAAAGAATGTACATGCACGGTGGTTACTCGAGAAAAGTCGCGACTCCGATCGCAGACTACACGAGCTCCGTATAGCCGGCCACTCGACGCGGTAAAGTCCGGAAAACTAAAAATGCGACAAACGAAATACAAACAACTCACAAGTAACTCTGCGCCTTCTAGTCTGGCTTCTCATATCATCTAACGGATACGGCCAAGAAAGGGTCCTAAACGCTAGATTTATGGTGAGCCTAAACAGTCCTCTTAGGGCCGGTTTTACCAACACGGTATAAACGCGGTATAGCGCTATATTAAGAATAACCAGCAATAAGCCTTATGGTTATTCTCAGTATAGCGCTATACCGCGTTTATACCTGTTGGTAAAACCGGCCCTTAGTGGAGATGCGACACTGCCTCGCCTCATAATAGGTTCGTTCCCACAGCAGTCACAAACCGTTGGCAATTGGACGACGCATGCGCAGTTCGTTAAAAGCGTTCGCACAGGAGCAAACCAAAACTGCTGATCGAAAGTTAGGTGTTCGTACAGAAAAAATCAGGAGTCAGAACCCGATTTCCAACCGCCAGAAAAATCCGCTGACTCTCACCAAATTTTTGGTTTGGAGTCTGCGCAGTGCGTGCTCCTTGTTTGTGTTTGTGTCTAACCTCAACTTTATGCATTTTCTTCACTGATCTATACTGTGCATCGATTGATGGTTTTATGATAGTAACAGTTTAGGTTATGTGAAAAATGTCACGTGTAAAATTGCATGATTAGGGTAAACGGGGTAAACCATTCAGTTATTGGACACTTTGCACTTATAGGACAGTCTGATTTAAATTAAAAAAAAAACAAGATTTCTAGTTTTTACTTAAATAAATATTATCAAAAACCGTACCTGGCTTATTAATTCTTGACTGTTCAATAACTAAGTTTTTTACTTTATCCCAGTTTTTATTGTTGAAAAGTATATTCTTTCAAACTTAAAATTGTAAGTTACAAGAATGTAAAGCCAATATATTTTCAATTTTAAAACAAGCCACTACTCATATCTCTAGGTAGAAAAATATCTTCTTAAGACGGTCTCAAATGTTTTTAAATGCTTAAGTCGAAACGCGTCGCTACTTCTCCTTATAAACGAATTAAATAGCTGACGCGCACGGTTGGCGGTGATTAGCAAAGTGATTTCGATGATGCGTGATTAATTAGGAACCGCCCCGCAATTAGCCTTCCAGGAAAGATACGGGACTGCGAGCCCATTCACAGCCCCTGTTTAACCTTAATAGAGATACTTACATAGTAGTAATAAAATATATTAGAGTAATAAGTATTTTCCCTACTGAAAAATTTCATGTGTAAAATTGTATGATTAATCGTATGTTAAATTTCGCGATAAATATTATGTCAAATTATATGTTAAATTACATGTTAAATCACATGATAAATTACATGTTAAATTGTATGGTAAATCCCATGTAAAAATCAATCAACTTTCACATGCTAATTAACACTCTATGTAACACGTGATTTAACACATTTTGTCAGACCTTTCTTAATATTCTGTTATAATTTTTTCTGTTAGATAAATTTTACGTTAATATCTGTTTTTGATCAATTTATTAGTACAATTTTTATTTACTATGGAACAATTAATTTATCAGCCAGATTAAAAAAGGTAATATACACATAAAGAGAGAGATGCAGAAAAGAACAAACATAATGTTATAGGCTAAAAGGAACATCGTAAGTAAAAAATATAAGTAGACAAAGAGATTAAAGTATGTATAAATATCGCCAGAATATAGATGACAGAAAAACGCGATATGAGCCGTTGAAAACCAGAATGGTGTAAGTCACATTTCATGTAAGCTGAGATTATTTGAGTGCAAAGTTAAGCACAATTTGAAAAATCTGTCTAGATGATACAAACAGATATTTTAAATCGTACATATCTGTTTTATATCATATAGACATATTTTTCAAATTGTACTTAACTTTGCAGTCAAATAATCTCAGCTTACATGAAATGTGACTTACACCATTCTGGCTTTCAACGGCTCATATGTAAAAGAATATAAAAGGAACAATATCGTGCAGAACGTTAATGTAGAAATTGCATGGCCAATGCACTGGAGAAAACTTGCACTCTGCTTTCAAATGGTAGATATCGTTGTCGAAGAGTCTTCAGGAGATGTGGAGCCAAATCTTCAATGACGACTGGATTGCTCTGCATGGTCGGTCCTGCGATGTAGCCCGTGCTCTTATACTCCTTCCTCTCTGATCTGAAATACAAATTCGATATAATACTCCTCATAAAATATTAATTTTTTTTTCGCTGACTACTGTTAAACTCAGGGACTTTACTCACTCGATAGCCCAACTGTCGCGCCGACCAATGCCTCCAGTCTCCTTTCTATGTTGCTTCGCCTCCGAGGCGATGGAATATCTGGCCTTCCTGAAGCTCGCGTACATCCTCCAGTCAATTATTTCATTTTGGCTGCATCGATGAAGCTAATCTGCAACATGATGAAAGACGAGCACATGAGACGATAAAGAAACCCATTCATCTATCTGCCTCCTGCAAATAATTTCATTACATTAATTATTAATACTTACCCTTTTATGCAAGAAGCTGGATAATCCTTATTTCCCGCCTGTAGGTCCTTATTCCAAAGATCTTGTTTTAATTAATAACACGCGTTAACGTTAAACGCTGACGGCTTCTTAACCAAAAAATCACACGCGAATCGAACTGACAGCTCGCAGACGCTCGCCTTCTTCTGTGGTGTCGATGGAGGTTATGACACGATATGTAAAGATAAAGTCAACAAGTTCACGCCAGGTGGCAGATAAATCGTTGAAAATCGCCGTTCGCAGAGCACAAAATCAGAATTCAGTTTGAAATCGGTTTCCAACCGCACATGCGCAGAAAACATTTCCAACCAGTCACAAACTGCGCTGTGCGAACAAAGCTAATATGAATAATAGCTTCCATTGCCCGAAGAAACAACGATTGATTTTTGCTTCATTTATTCTTCAGTTTCAAATTAATAACTATAACATGTGCGATCAAGAGTAGATCTCTTCGAGGTCGTAAATCCCGAAGGCACTACTGCGTGACACGACTAGTGACCGAAAATGTGGTGTGGTGGATTTAAACCGTATCGGTTAGTTGAAATGATTTAACACTGCACTCACACAATATTTCTGGTGATTATATTGGATTCAAAGAGATACAGTAATTCCATGATATAGACGTGGTTTACAATGAGATACACTACGAGGTTGTTTTGAGGGAAAGGTGTGGGACTGCGAACGCATTCGCAACCCCCATTCACCAAAACATACCGCCTGCCTCGCTGTTGTGACCGAAGTAGAAATTAGACCTAGATTAGTGCGTTGCTTAGGTTGCGATAATAGTGAGCGGTAAGAAATGACGTAGAAGTACCCTTTGCGGCGGAACACATATTTTGCGAGGCTGGCTCACCAGGCCGCCGCGCAAGGCAGCCTTAAGACATTTTTGCCTCGGAATATGTAGACAAACGAACGGCGGAAGCTTCACTAGGCAAGGCGATCCAACACGTGGCACGCTTCGCGCGGCGGCTTCGCGAGCCAGCCTCGCAAAGTCAACACATGGCTTTAACGTATGCACGGTCGGGAGCGGTGGAATGGGGCAGAGTCGACAGCAGTGTATTGGGACAGGGTCGAGAGCGCTGTATGAGTGAGACACGGTCGAGAGCGGTGAAGTGTGTGGGTTTCGTTACGGTTTTTCGTCTCCTCGGGCGCGCATTCAGTACCCTCCGCAAAGAAGTTTCACTTCAAAAGTATAGGACTACTTCATAGATCTGTTAAATAATGTTAAAAAATTCGGTAATTATTTTCATTCGTCTCATAAGGAAGAAAATTATTAAGGCACTGCGACAATTTGAAGTAGCAAAATTAGCATTGTCTTCAGTGTCAAATGAATATAAAAATTTCGGCCTTTGCGTTCACCAGAAAAACCGACAGGAGACGGATCACCATGAGTGACTCGTGAGCCGGTCGCGGTGAGCCACAGGAGCCGGATTACCGTGAGCGGCTCACGAGCGGCTCAATAGTCGGAGAGCCAGAGCCAAAAAAGGTCTCTGAATTTAATAAGCCCAGTTTTTTTATAGTTTATTACAGTGGTTGTGTAGACAAACATACTGCGGTCAGTCAAGCGAAAGCTGGGGCATATGTCTCAGGGACGCTATCAAAGTTGTCGTTCCTGCCGGGGTAATAATTTGAATTTAATAAGGTTGAAAATCGGTATACAACTTGTATATTGCATATAAATAAAGGTTACGAAGTCAGTCAGCTGAATGTGGGGGCGGAGCTGGTCAGTCAGCAAAAAAAGAAATGTAAATTTCGCGCGCGCTCGGCGTTGCAGGCGATTTCAAATCAGAGTATAGGAAAGAGCGCAGGTATACTCGTAGGGGGGGTAAGAGACAATAGCTCGGGGTCTGTTCCGTCGCACCGAGCGTACATAGGTCGTAAATATCACGGACAATTCGTTAACAGCCATCTCCCGCAGTGCCCGCTTTGACCGGTACCGTCATAAAAGTGATCAGAGCCGGCTAAAGGAGAGGAGTGTCCGATGCCGCCGATGAACAATTGGGGAATTTTGATACTTAGTTTTTCCATTTCGCCAGCGTCATCGACATCCCCCCTCTGGCCGATCAGGGCGCGTCGCGTCACGTTAGCCCACGCTATCCCCTCCATTGGGCTACGATACGAATATATAAATTATTATTTAACGAACTAGATTCAATAGGCTATTAATTAATTATAATATAATAATATTGAAAATGTATTATATATGTACAGAATAGACATTACAAATAATATTTTAATAACTCATTCATTATCAAATTCTGCCTCCGAATCATCAAATTCGTTGATTTCGCTTAAACGTCAACAACGCAACTTCTTACTTCAATAGGTGTTCAAGTCATATCGATAATAAGTACGAAATAAACTATTTTGAGCATGCACAAAATGTTTATATTGAATTGTATCTTACCTTAACTCTTGTCTATACTTTTTACTTAAAGCCGTAAACTTTCTGTAGCAAACTACATGGTAGCACTCAATTTGTCCTGGATTCGACGGCAAAGATATATTGTCATACGTTAAATTATATTTTGCACGAATTCGTAAAATTGCTTTACAATTTGTTAAAGTCTTCTCTGTAAATTATATTAATAGCTGATGCTTCTTGAGGCACAATACACAAATTTTGTTCATTTTGAAACGAAACACATGCGTCACTCACTATGGTTTAACCATTGTTCAATACAACACGAATTGAGACACGACACTTGATGGTTGATAGTACATTGAAGGACACGCTTTTAGCCCCGATTTATATATTCGCATCGTAGCCCAATGGAAGGGATAGCGTGGGCTAACGTGACGCGACGCGACGCACCCTGATCGGCCAGGGGAAGGATGTCGATGACGCTGGCGAAATGGAAAAACTAAGTATCAAAATTCCCCAATTGTTCATCGGCGGCATCGGACACTCCTCTCCTTTAGCCGGCTCGGATCACTTTTATGACGGTACCGGTCAAAGCGGATACTGCGGGAGATGGCTGTTAACGAATTGTCCATGATATTTACGACCTATGTACGCTCGGTGCGACGGAACAGACCCCGAGCTATTGTCTCTTACCCTACTCTACGAGTATACCTGCACTCTTTTCTATACTCTGATTTGAAATCGCCTGCAACGCCGAGCGCGCGCGAAACTAACATTTCTTTTTTTGCTGACTGACCAGCTCCGCCCCCACATTCAGCTGACTGACTTCGTAACCTTTATTTATATGCAATATACAAGTTGTATATCGATTTTCAACCTTATTAAATTCAAATTATTACCCCGGCAGGAACGACAACTTTGATAGCGTCCCTGAGACATATGCCCCAGCTTTCGCTTGACTGACCGCAGTATGTTTGTCTACACAACCACTGTAATAAACTATAAAAAAACTGGGCTTATTAAATTCAGAGACCTTTTTTGGCTCTGGCTCTTGGTATTAGTTCAGCGCTCTAAACCACGTCCCAATCAAGCGAGCGCGAGCCGCTCGGCCCGCAGGTGTATCTAACTGATCGTTGGAAGTTCCTTGGAAGCATTCATCAAGAGACACGGCAGTGTCTCGCGGCATGTTCGTTCAAGTAGTTTCGCACTCAGACACGACAGCGCTGATGTCGCGAGCGCACCCGTGTCTCTTTACACCACAAATGTCTGCCCCCTGCACCCCTCAATTTTTACATCGAATTTTCTCAATAAATATACGGTTATAACCAAAACTATGCTTAGTTACGCCATATAAATTGATTATTCTCTATTGATAGAGACCAGAATAAATGTTATAAGTTACATATTAACAGACATTTTTCCTTCGCAACGCGAAGCCACGCCCCTTGCGCCTAAAAGTCGAGAATCCGATTTCTCGGGCGATATATATATGTCAAAATCTCACAAAAATTCCGCCTACCTTCGGGGATACTCGGCCATGATCGGAAATATGTACACAGACATGGCCACACGCATACGCCATCAAATGTATGTGAGAGTGTGTGAGAGAATATATTCCTTAAATGTTTGGGTATTTTCAAAGTTAATAAAATATTTCCATTCGCGAAACGATTAACCTCGCGTTTATTTCGATCCTCAGACGCGCTTGGTAATAAAATGTAAAAATTCAGTGTAATCGGAGTTATGAATCTCAATAGTGGTGAATGAGACAGACGCTCCGTATAGTTTACTAATCGTTTGTTTTGTTTCGATAATCGAGATAGTGAACGGATGCAGTGCTGTTTCTCTGGTTGCCTGTGCATAAAGAGCAGGAAAGGAGACGGCAGTATCTGAGAAGAATTACCATCAGATAAGTTTAATTGCCATCTGACAGCTATAACCTTACTTTCGATGGAAGGACAATTATCTTTGTGATAATTCTATTTTTTGTTTCAGCGTCATGCGAGCACGAGACGAATTGATGGCTTTTCTTCTCTGTCACAATCAAAGCCGTGGGAGAAAAATAGGAGATGCAATGGAATTGGATCACAACAATCAAGTAATTACTTTATCATTATTTTTTCTTTATCGATATATTTCCTCTTTCGTACTATTACAAGTTCCAATTTACACACCGACCTGTCAAACCTGAAGTGTACATGTACCTCACTTCTATTTCATCTGTTCTTCGTCTCCGTTGTAACGACAGTCAATGAGGAATCACTGATACCGATTAGGGTTCGAGGGTTATTCTTATTATTCTTTCTAGCACAGCATCGATATTTTACTGCACCTGTTTTCTTCTGGGACTTCCTAAAATAATTATAAAAACCCCATATGATTGTTATTTACAATTTGTTACAGATCGTATGCGAACCCGAGGGGGTTTCTTTCGAACGAAAGATCATCCAATTGTTGTTACAAGAACCAGTTGCATTAGTTCATTTGGCGAGCTGGATCTGCTGTCTCGAGTGCATGGACGTGTGCCACTTTAAATGGATATTTTGTAATTTCCATCGTTACATCAGAGGCGAAGAAGAGATGAAATAGAAGTGAGGTACATGTACATTTTACGTTTGATAGGTTGGTATATAAATTGGAACTTCTGATAGTATAATACGAAAGAGGAAATATATCGATAAAGGAAAAATAATAATAAAGTAGTTACTACATTATTGTAATCTAATTCCATTGTATCCCTTACTTTTCTGCCACGACTTTAATCGTTGATAGTGAAGAAAAATCAAATTTATTAGTTGATCCATCTACTATCAACAATCAAAGTTGTGGCAGAAAAATAAAGGATACAATAGAATTGGATTACAATAATGTAGTAACTACTTTATTATTATTTTTTCTTCATGCATATATTTCCTCTTTCGTATTATACTATCAGAGAAGTTCCAATTTATATACCAACCTATCAAACGTGAAGTGTACATGTACCTCACTTCTATTTCATCTCTTCTTCGCCTCTGATGTAACAATGGAAATTACAAAATATCCATTTAAAGTGGCACACGTCTATGCACTCGAGACAGCAGATCCAGCTCGCCGAATGAACTAATGCAACTGGTTCTTGAAGCAACAAGTGGATGATCCCTTGTTCGAAAGAAATCCCCTCGGGTTCGCAAACGATCTGTAACAAATTGTAAATAACATAATCATTTGCAGTTTCACTATTTAAAATATACCGAACTTACTCAACGTAGAAATTAAGAAACTATATTAATCTGAGTTAACCAATTCTAATGACAGAATTATTAAAAATGATATATTTCATCTTTCTTATTATACTATCACAAGTTCCAATTTATATACCGACCTGTCAAACGTGAAATGTACATGTACCTCACTTCTATTCCATCTCTTCTTTGCCTCTAGTGTAACAATAGAAATTACAAAATATCATAACTTTTCTGTAACATTTCTGCAATATTTTACAATATTCGTGAACACTACCATATGCTAGAAATATATATTTCTCGATAAATTCGAGAATGTTGCGAAACATCATAGAAACGTTTCAGTCTCATTACGTCGAAAGATCTCCTCGATAAGGTACAGCTCGATAAGATTGTACTTGTCAGGGCTGCATTATGTAGGGTTTTTATAATTATTGTAGGAAATCCCAGAAGAATACAGGTGCAGCAAAATATCGATGCTATCCTAGAAAGAATGAGGAATAACCCTCGAACCCCCTAATCGATATCAGTGATTCCTCATTGACGTTCGTTACACCAGAGTTGAAGAAGAGATGAAATAGAAGTGAGGTACATGTACCCTTCACTTTTAACAGGTCGGTATATAAATTTGAACTTGTGTGATAGTATAATACGAAAGATGAAATATATCACTTTTAATAATTCTGTCATTATTATCTATAGAATTAGTTAACTCAGATTAATATAGTTTCTTAATTTCTATGTAGAGTAAGTTGGGTATATTTTAAATAGTGAAATACTGAATATAAATGTGTTATTTATAATTTGTTACAGAAAAAAACGTACTGCTATTGAATTCCACTCAGAAGGACTCCAAATCATGTGCGAACCCGAGGGGGTTTCTTTTGAACGAGGGATCGTCCACTTGTTGTTCCAAGAACCAGCTGCATTAGTTTATTCGGTAGGTTAGATCTGCTGCCTCGAGTGCATGGACGTGCGTTCATCGTTCAATATCCTCCCTACCATGATCTGCTGATTCTAACCTCTGTTGCCACAGCCCGAATGCTCGTCGAAGGTTATTCCTTATTCTTTCTAGCACAGATCTATATTATAGATGCTGCATCTGTATTCTTCTGGGACTTCCTAAAATAAGTATAAAAACCCCATATAATTCAGCTCTGACAAGTACAATCTTATCGAGGAAATCTTTCAATGTAATGATTCCGAAATGTTTCTATGATATTTTGCAACATCCGCGAATTTATCAAGAAATATATATTTCTAACATACGGTAGTATTCACGAATATTGCAAAATATCGCAGGAATGTTACAGAAAAGTTACTTGCAAAAACGTGCTTTGTGGGATGTAAATGATTATACCAGAGGCGAAGAAGAGATGAAATAAAAGTGAGGTACATGTACGTTTCACGCTTGACATGTCGGTATATAAATTGGAACTTGTGTGATAATATAATACGAAAGAGGAAATATATAAATAAAGAAAAAATAATAATAAAGCAGTTACTCCATTATTGTAATCCAATTCCATTGTATCCCTTATTTTTCTGCCACGACTTTGATTGTTGATAGCGGATGGATCAGCTAATAAATTTAATTTTTATTCACTATCAACAATAAGTCGCGGCAGAAAAATAAGGGATACAATGGAATTTGATTACAGTAATGTAGTAACTACTTTATTATTATTTTTTCTTTATCGATATATATTTCCTCTTTCGTATTATACTATCCCACAAGTTCGAATTTATATACCGACCTGTCAAACGTGAAGTGTACATGTACCTCACTTTTATTTCATTAAGTATTACTGCAGAACGAGTAGGTAAGAAGATTTTCATGAAGACTCATGATTTTCTGACTTGTCATCTCGTACAGGTGCAACCGAAGAGAATCTAGCTCGTGTCCTGTCCACAAAAAGATGACTTGATGGACATTGGAGAATGTCAGACTTGTCACGGAGCGCCTATATTCCACGGTACATTAATTGCAATACGCGTTTCTCCTTTCAACTATTCCAGCGTTAAATAACTTTTACTTCTTTAAAGCTAATAACCTTTTTTGAACTGTTCGTGGTAGGTGGCAGCGATCGATAATAGCGACTCGTCGTAGACAAGTTCGTCTATTAAAACTAAAAAGCAAAATGCAGTGTACCGAACTACTGCTGCGATAATATGCTTGAGGTCACGGTCTATTCTGCGATTAACATTAACGTAATCGTGATTATGCTCAGGTGATGGGTGTTCCAAAAGAGGTAAAGTTGATACTAAACATCGGATGCTGTAAGCTGACTTGCTAGTGTATGCTTTGCCACTTGAACATCATCGCAGAAAAAATTTGTCTACGATTAGTCACAATCATTGATCGCTGCCCCCTACGATGAACAGTTTGTACAAGGTAAATACTTTGAAAGAAGTGAAAGTTATTTAAAGCAGGAATAATTGAAACGAAAAGTGCATATTGCAATAAATG
The DNA here is from genome assembly GCA_963678675.1 of Xiphydria camelus. Lineage (NCBI taxonomy): Eukaryota > Metazoa > Arthropoda > Insecta > Hymenoptera > Xiphydriidae > Xiphydria > Xiphydria camelus. Next base: position 7,400,148 of record OY783197.1, read on the forward strand.
TACCGTGGGTAATAGGCGCTCGGTGACAAGTCTGACATTCTCCGATGTCCATCGAGTCATCTTTTTACGGACGGGACACGAGCTAGGTCCTCTTCGGTTGCACCGGTACGAGATGACATGGCAGAGTCTGCAGTAATATTTAATGAGATAAAAGTGAGATACATGTACACTTCACGTTTGACAGGTCGGTATATAAATTCGAACTTGGGATAGTATAATACGAAAGAGAGACTATATCGATTAAGAAAAAATAATAATAAAGTAGTTACTACATTACTGTAATCCAATTCCATTGAATCCCTTATTTTTCTACCACGACTTTGATAGTTGATAGTGAATAAAAATCAAATTTATTAGCTGATCCATCCACTATCAACAATCAAAGTCGTGGTAGAAAAATAAGGGATATAATGGAATTGGATTACAATAATGGAGTAACTACTTTAAACACTTGGGGAAACTCATCGAAGAAACCCGAATAATTATCTTATCACTTGTAAACTTGATTTCGAGGTTGCATGCTTCGATCTCCCGATCCCAAATTGACAGCTACCGGGAGATCAGGGGGGCCTTTCTCGAGTCACTCGTATCTTTGCGTGCACGCAACTCAGCGAAGAGACCAATCAGGTTCAAGTATTCCGTTGCGGCGGGGGTCCTGATTGGTCTACTCGCTAAGAAACGTATACGCATCTTTGCGAGTAGACCAATCAACACCCCCACCACAACGGAATACTTGATCTGCAACAGTTAATAGATGATTTTTATTCGCATTGGCATGTTTATGATGATATTTGCAATGAATGTTCTACTCGGATTGAAATGAGTCGTAAGGTCAGCATCGAAGCTGTAAATGATGTAGTAATAATTACATTAAATTTATTTATGAGTAAGGGCGAAATTTCAGCGGTGCATGCAAAAGGATTTCTTAAAACTATTCCAACGTCTCGAGTTAATATATTTAACAACATATATACTGTCATACCCAGATAGAAAAGTTCCTCCAGAATTGCGGTACAATGCCACGGTAGAAATATCAGGTTCTACCGACACGACGTGCTTCGAAAATGTCTGCATCAACTTTAGCGGTATATTGGCGGCCTTGGCGGCACTTCACTAATCCTGTGGCACACTTTTCCACATTATGGCGGTAGTATAGCTGCACAGCGTTCCGGTAATATACCGTCTTCCTGTACTGACAGTGTACTGGCAGGGTACATGCATTTTGCCTCCAATATACCAGAATTTAAAATCTCTAGAATTGCGGTACAATGCCACGGTAGGAATATCAGGTTCTACCGACACGACGTGCTTCGACAAGGTCTGCATCAACTCTTTGGCGGTATATTGGCGGCACTGCACTAATCCTGTGGCAGACTTTTCTATCTGGGTAAGTGGTATCTTTACATGAGATGAAACAATTCGTCATGGTCATTGGAAGAGTATACTTAGAGAGAGAGAGAGAGAGTTGAAGGTAAAACGTCTTCATGGACTTCTGTAGACGACCAAAATATAAGAAAAATCCGATGGCCTGTAAATTCGAAAGCGGTAGGTATATGTTATATTTCTCCAAAGTACTAAGGCAAAGTGAAAAATATAAGGGCTCTCTCTAGTCTATAAATCCCTTTCAAAATATCACGAGAATAAATCAAAAGTAAGTAAGTGGTTATAATTAATTGGCTTGTATCGGTATAAAATGTGAGACTTTAATTTTGTGGTAATAGAAAACTTTTCTTCTACATGTACGTATTCTCCTCATGAATAAATTCCAAAAAGTAATGAAATCCCCCCACAAAATCAGATTCTCTGTAAAAAAAAGGCGGCATGTTCATTAAGTGCAAACCAAAATTGATACGTGAAATACTCTCCAAAAAAGATTTGAAATCAATTAAAATCGCCATGTTCAAGATTTATAATAAAAAGTAAAAGGCATCATTTGAAAGGAAAATTATTGTAAATCAGGTTACTAAAAAATTCGACTAAAAAATTTATAAAAAAATTTTAATAAAAAAGAACTTGCCGCGTTTAAGTTTTCATATTTTGTCCACTATGCCGAATAATTGGTAGTGCTTGGACGGTGCTAGAGTGATTCATAAATTGCACTGCCGAAGTCAAATTCAGAGAAATTCAGAAGGCCCCCGCCTGATCGGTTTCCCGTGCGACATTCGGTATACTGGCGGTATCATATAAGAGAGAGAGAGAGAGAGAGAGAGTGTATGAATTTATTTAAAATCTCTCCATAAGAGCATAAACATCGAGTATAATTCTGTCTGAATTTTTTATTTTGAAGGAAAAAACGCGGCAAGTTCTTTTTCATTAAAACTTTTTTATAAATTTTTTTAATCGAATTTTTTAGTAACTTGATTTACAATAATTTTCCTTTCAAATGATGCCTTTTACTTTTAATACATAAATCTTGAACATGGCGATCTTAATTGATTTCAAATCTTTTTTGGAGAGTATTTTATACGTACCAATTTTTGTTGGCACTGAATGAACATGCTGCCTTTTTTTACAGAGAATCTGTTTTTGTGGGGGGATTTCACTACTTTTTGGAATTTATTCATGAGAAAGATACGTACATGTAGAAGAATAGCTTTTTATTACCACAAAATTAAAGTCTCACATTTTATACCGATACGAACCAATTAATTATAACCACGTTACTTTTGATTTATTCTCGTGATATTTTGAAAGGAATTTATAGACTAGAGAGAGCCCTTATATTTTTCACTTTGCCTTAGTATTTTGGAGAAATAAAACATATACCGCTTTCGAATTTACAGACCCATCGGATTTCTCTTATATTTTGGTCGTCTACAGAAATTCATGAAGACGTTTTACCTTGAACTCTCTCTCTCTAAGTCTACTCTTCCAATGACCATGACGAATTGTTTCATCACATATAAAGATACCACTTATGACAGTATATATCGTCCCCTTCCTGCAAAAAGTCACTAACTAATATTTTGTAAAATTCACCTAACTGGACCTAATAGCTTAATTTTATTAAATCTTTAAATGGTAAAACTCACTAAGTGCTAAATGCGTTGGAAGTGAGCATGCGCGCATCATAAAAAGTCATTAACCGAAATATAATACCGATATTATAGAGCAGAAACTACCAACTAAGTCAGTTGATGATAAATGTTAGTTGGTGACTTTTTGCAGGAAGGGGACGATATGTTGTTACATATATTAACTCGAGACGGTGGAGAATAGTTTTAAGAAATCTTTCTGCATGCACCTCTGAAATTTCGCCCTTACTCGTAAATAAATTTAATTGAATTATTACCACATCATTTACAGCTTCGATGCTGACCTTACGACTCATTTCAGTCCGAGTAGAACATTAATTGCAAATATCATCATAAACATGCCAATGCGAATAAAAATCATCTATTAACTGTTGCAGATCAAGTATTCCGTTGTGGTGGGGGTCCTGATTGGTCTACTCGCTAAGATGCGTATACGTTTCTTAGCCAGTAGACCAATCAGGACCCCCACCGCAATGGAATACTTGATCCTGATTGGTTTCTTCGCTGAGTTGCGTGTACGCAGATACGAGTGACTCGAGAAAGGCCTCCCCTGATCTCCCGGTAGCTGTCAATTCGGGAGATCGAAGCATCTAACCTCGAAGTCAAGTGTACAAGTGATAAGATAATAATTATTCGGATTTCTTCGGTGAGTTTCCCCAAGTGTTTAAAGTAGTTACTCCATTATTGTAATCCAATTCCATTATATATATCCCTTATTTTTCTACCACGACTTTGATTGTTGATAGTGGATGGATCAGCTAATAAATTTGATTTTTATTCACTATCAACTATCAAAGTCGTGGCAGAAAAATAAGGGATTCAATGGAATTGGATTACAGTAATGTAGTAACTACTTTATTATTATTTTTTCTTTATCGATATAGTCCCTCTTTCGTATTATACTATCCCAAGTTCGAATTTATATACCGACCTGTCAAACGTGAAGTGTACATGTATCTCACTTTTATCTCATTAAATATTACTGCAGACTCTGCCATGTCATCTCGTACCGGTGCAACCGAAGAGGACCTAGCTCGTGTCCCGTCCGTAAAAAGATGACTCGATGGACATCGGAGAATGTCAGACTTGTCACCGAGCGCCTATTACCCACGGTACATTTATTGCAATATGCGCTTTTCGTTTCAATTATTCCTGCTTTAAATAACTTTCAGTTCTTTCAAAGTATTTACCTTGTACAAACTGTTCATCGTAGGGTGCAGCGATCAATGATTGTGACTAATCGTAGACAAATTATTCCTGCGATGATGTTCCAGATGCAAAGCATACACTAGCAAGTCAGCTTACAGCATCCGATGTTTAGTATCAACTTTACCTCTTTTGGAACACCCATCACCCGAGCATAATCACGATTATGTTAATGTTAATCGCAGATTAAACCATGAGCTCGGGCATATTATCGCAGTAGTAGTTCGGTACACCGAATTGCCTTTTAGTTTTAATAGATGAACTTATCTACGACGAGTCGCTAATATCGATCGCTGCCTCCTACCACGAACAGATCATAAAAGGTTATTACCTTGAAAGAGAAGTAAAAGTTATTTAACGCTGGAATAGTTGAATTAAACGAGAAGCGCGTATTGCAATTAATGTACCGTGGGTAATAGGCGCTCCATGACAAGCCAGACATTCTCCGATGTCCATTGTCACGTCACGAGGAACGGGACAGGCGCCTGGTTATCGCTCAGACAAACTAAGCGAAAAGGACTATTTACTATTGCGTGAGCACTGCACTTTGCTAGTGCTATCTGGACGATATCCTACGAGAATCGCGGGTTACCGGCGAACACCCGGCGCATTAACGGGAAACCGAAACTATCTTGAACGATTATTTACCCAACACCTTTTACAATTGGCGAATCAACAAGAGGATTTTATAGATCTTTCACTTACCTTTTTTAGCTCTCGTAGCTCCTGGCGGATCGGATCCCTCTCTTTGTTCCTTGGTCTCTCTTTCTCTTTGACCTTGAAGGGGATTTGCTCGCCGGAGATTTATTGACTCACTTAGGTTAATCACTACTATTTTATTCTCAAAGAGATTTTTGACAAAAGGTTTTACAAGGCGTTATTCTACTAAGCAATTTTTACACAATCGAACTACTACGAAGGACGAAGACTAGACGGCGCAATTATTGAACAAGGCAACGAGCCTATGTGAAGAACTCAAGACGAGAGAAAAAAAAGAAAAGGGCGAAGAAGAACCAGCGAAGAAGAAGCAGCACTAAGAACTAAGAACTACGAAAAAGGCGCACCGAGGGAGGAATTCCGGCCTTTTTATACGACTGGTGCGGGGGGACCGATTCCTATCCCTTCTCTAAAAACGCTTGGCTGAACTATGGACTACTTCCTAAAAATCAAAGTTCGGTTTTTGTTCTTTCTAATCACGGGCGGTGAGTCGCTACACACCGGAGATTTAACTATCGCTTCCTGTCCTTATCTTTATATGGGAACTTTGTCCGTCGCTCGCTTGCTACTCTAACACACACACACACTTATCTCTATTAATCTAATGAAAACGGCTACGTCGGGACGTTACTCCTCCCCCCTTAAGACTGAACGTTAGGTGAGCCTAACGTGAAGGTTGGGGTTCATATCCCTCTTTTGGAAAAATAATATTTAATATGTAATTATGTAGCCATGTTCATAGATTATTTTCTTAAAACTGTATCTCGAATATTTAGAGAAGTAACAAAAATTGTATATATTTATGAGTTATTAAATTTAACGATTAACGGATTACTAAATTATAGATGATTGCAAAAATAAATGACTATTACATTGAAAATAAAATCAAGTTGTGATTATAAATGTTTTGTAAAATCGATAATTAATAATTAAATCAGTAATTAAATATATAACGGATTAGCGTAATTTACAAAGAAAAGGGAGCAAAACGAGTTATTAAGGGTATTAATTTGTGGAAGGAATTTACTTGTAGAAAGGAAAAAATAGGAAAGAAAATTTGTAGATAGTATAAATAGGATTACAGGTTTTCCTCTTCATTCGCGCTGTCCTCATCATCTGGGAAGCGTTGCCAGTAGATTAAGAGGTCCCGGACTCGACGCTCGTAAGTCCTAAGGTCTGCCAGCTGCCGAAGTCAGTCCAGCCGCTGCCATTCCTCTGAAGTGTAGATGGAAATGTCCAAGTGCTCAAGGTAGGAGCGATCTGGTGGAGGTGGCTCGATGCGGTTCCTCCATTCGTCTTCCTCTTCTCTCTGGGCTTGCTGGTACTCGTATTCTTCGAGGGCTTCATTGTATTCACCCCATATTACCTCCTGGAATCCCTCCATGACGAACTCAGGTTCGTCCCAAGCTTCGTCATCCGGGTATTCCTGGGTGAAGAGTTCTCGAAAGTGGAAGACGTTTTCTTCGAAGTTCTATGTCCATTCCAGATATTGTTGTATGATATGCTGGTGTACTCTTGTCTGGACGTTGGTTCGTATGGTAATTCCATTTCGATTCCTTGCTGTCTGATTGATCTCTTCAGAAGCGTTTCGGTTTTGTAACTGGCTTCCTTGCGCACTTCGTAAGGTTTTATACCTGGTTGGGGTTTGGAATTTGAATTCGGATCTTTTTTGGAAGGATTTATTTAGGATCAGTTCGTTGATGTTTGTTAGTACTTATTATATAGCGTACGTATTACTTTCTATTTGAAGTATAATATGATATCGTGTATAACGCGTGTCCGTGTACGATAGTATCCCCGTTACTAATTTTATTATTCTATAAGTATAAATATAATTCATAAGAATCCTGCATTTTGACTGTGTATCGAATGTTAAGAAATTTGACCACATTTTATTCCACGTATTTTCAGCTATTTTATTAATTGTATTTTCGTCTAAAAAAAATTATGTATTGATATATCTTTCTCCTGTAATATACCGGTCATGCTTCTTGCAAAGTTATTAATAATTGTAGGTTTTTCTGCGGGGAACATAATGTGATCTTTTAGGTTTTATAATCTATCTTTATTCTGATTTCTAAGTTCTTAAGCAATTATAGGATATTTTAATTGTTTTCTGGGGTTATGTGTGATATTCTTAATCTATTAATATGGACTATTTTTGTATTTTTCTTAATTCTAATTTTTACATTTGTCTTATTTATAATTTCTAGAACCTCGTGTGGTCCTGTATATTGATCGCTAAATTTTCCCGTTTTTATTCCCTTTAATAAGAATACGTAGTCATCTACTTTGAACGTTTGAGAATTGATTTTCTTGTCATAATATTTTTTTGATTTAAATTTTGAACTTATAAGTTTTTCTCTGGTTACTTCTTGAACTTCATGTACTCTTGTTACTAAATCAATTAGATATCCGTCGTATGTTTCTACTTGTTCGTTGTCGCAAATAGGATCATTAGATAGCAATCTTGCTAATTGTCCAAAAACTAGTTCAAACGGTGTATGATCAGTACCTTCATGTATGCTTGTGTTGTAAGCGAAAGTCGCGAGTTCCAACCAATCATCCCATTCTGCGTCTTTATTGACAAAATGTTTAAGGTACTCTACTAGAACGTGGTGCGATCTTTCAAGTGATCCGTTTGATTGAGGATGGAATGCAGTGGTTTTAAATTGTTTAATTCGAAATCGTTTCGCTAATCTTTTTAACATACCGCTCAAAAATTGTGTACCTTGATCTGTTAGGACTGCTTTTTGAGCACCAAATATACATATAAATCGTTTTACAAAGGCATCCGCTATTAGAGCCGCTGTTGCGTTAGGTAGAGGTATAGCAATACAATATTTCGTTAGATTATCTTGGATTGTTAAAATATATTCGTTATAATTTTTTGTTTTTGGCATAGGGCCAACTATATCCATTGAAATTTTATCAAAAGCTCGACCTGGTGTATCGGAAATAATCATGGGATTTTTTGTTTTAACTCTTCTTAATTTTTTTAATTGGCAACTTAAACATTGTTGAATGAATTTTTGAATGTCTATTTTAAGATTTTCCCAGTAATATCTTTGTCTGATTCTTTTGTATGTTTTTGTAACACCTTTATGACCTCCTATTGCTGAGGCGTGACCTTCTTCTAAAATATTTTTTCTATCTTTAATAGATGGACATTTAATAATACCGTGACAAATTATTATTTTTGTTTGTGATCCTTGAAAAGCAATTTTGAATTGTGTTTTAATATCTACCCATGGAATTTTAAGGATTTCTTTTGTTTTTGCAATACTTAGTGACCGTAGTTTTAATTGGTCGGCCTTTTCACGTAAAAAGTCTGGATTACATTGGTAATATTACTAAAGGTAGTTGTTAATGATTGTTTTTCGGTTCCTTCTATTGGTAATGCAATGTGAAAACAATGTCCTTTTTGTATTGAATTAGCAGATCCGACTTGAAGATTTTTAAATTTAGGTAATTGATCTCTTTCTGCGAATGACTTTGAGCCTTCGTCTCGTGGGTCACCGCTGCTTGTTACGAAATATGCATAATTATCTTTTCTCATCCAAATTTGATCTTTGCTTTCTATAAGATTTGAATTTAATTGATTTTCTTTTTCAATTTGATCTAATTCTTTTGTATGATCCTTCTTATTTTCAATATCTTCATCATTTGAAAATAATGAGTCTAAGCTATCTTCTGATGTGATTGATTCATTATCAGAAATTATATTACCGTCCTCGTCTATAGTTTGTATATGAGGTCTAGGTTATCTTTATTTTCGTTTTGTATACTGTTAGGTTGTGGAACAATTTCTTTTAGTTTTTTCTTTTTAATGGAATCTGTTTGTATATTAGGAGATTTAGTAATATTAAATTTTTTGCTTTGACTTGATCTTGAATTCTTTTGCTTCTTCGAAGATTTAAATCTTTTTGAACTATGTTAACATGTTTTAAATCATTAGGATTGGAATGGATTTGAACTTCTACTGTGAATATTTCTGATGGAGATTCTAATAATTCTTTTTCTGTGTGTGTAAAAGGTATACTATCTTTGTTTGTTCTTTCTAAATTGTCTTCGTTACATGATATTTCCTGATGTACAGTTAAAATTGGATTTCTGGATAAAGCATCTGCATTTACGTTTGTTTTTCCTGCTTTATATGCTACATCAAATTCGTATTCAGCAAGTTTAACTCTCCAATTAGAAACACGGGAGCAAGGGTCTTTGGATTTCTGAAACCAAACTAACGGTTTATGATCCGTGACTAAAGTGAACTTTCGTCCGTACAGATATGGTCGAAAGTGAGTGACGCTATAGATTATTGCAAGAGCTTCTTTCTCGTAAGTATCGTATCTTTTTTCACAATCTGTTAATACTCTAGAGGTGTACGCGATGGGTCGATCTTTTCCTATCGGTCCTTGCGATAAAATTCCGCCTATTGCATACCCCGAAGCATCTGTTGTGACTATAAAAGGTTTCGTAAAATCAGGATATTGTAATACTGGTGCTTCACATAATTTATTTTTTAAAATATCAAATGCTATTTGTTGTTCGTTCGTCCATTCAAAATTTCCTTCTTTCTTTAAGAGATTTGATAAAGGTTTGGCAATTTTAGAAAAGTTTTCAATAAATCTTCTGTAATAACCGGCTAATCCTAAAAATTGTCTCACGTTTTTCTGGTTTTTAGGAATCGAAAAATTTTTAACTGCTTCTATTTTCTTTGGATCTGGTTTTACTCCGTTTTCGCTTATTATGTGGCCAAGATATGCAACTTCTTTTCGTAAAAATTCACATTTATCTGGTTGTAGACTTAGTTTTGCTGTTCGTAGTCGATCTATGAGTTTTATGAATTTGTCTCGATGTTCTTTTAAGGAATTGGCATAGATTACAATATCATCAAGGTATAGGAATAATTCAATTCCTTGTAAACCTGTTAATACACGATCCATTAGTCTTTGAAATGTTGCCGGGGCATTCTTTAATCCAAAAGGCATGCGATTAAATTCATAATGGCCATATGGTGTGGAAAATGCTGTTTTATGGCGATCTTTCTCGCTCATTTTTATTTGGTGAAATCCTGAAGCTAACAATAAGTCAAACACTGAAAAATACTTTGCTTTACCTAATTGATCTAATATGTCTACGATATTAGGGGTAATATGTAAGAATCTCCTATGGTTTTTTCATTTAAGGATCTGAAATCTAATACTAGTCGATAACGTGGTTCATCCGAGTCGGCTTTTTTCTTTTTAGGTACTATCCAAAGTGGTGTATTATAAGGTGATTGAGAAGGTTGTACTATTCCTGCTTCTAATAATTGCTCGACTTGTTTATTAATTTCTTGTTTGTGAATAGGAGGAAATCTATATTGACGTTTATTAATTGGTAATTCATCTAACGTTGGAATTTCGTGTTCTAATACGTTTGTTGCTTGTAAATAATCATCTTGTAAATTAAATCCATCCTCACTTAATTCAATCAAATATTCAACTTCTTTTCTTTCTTCTTCATTTAAATGATTTAAACGTAATAATTTTTTTATTTCTTTTATTCTTTCTTTGTTTTTATTGTGATCTGTTTGTTGAGTATCTTTTGAATTGTTAATAATATTTTCTGTTATTTTATTTACTTCTTCTATTCTATTAAGGTCTTCTAACGCGATACTGTGATCTGTCCGTTGATTTGCTCTAGAATAGGTTTTTATTTCATTATTTATTTCTTCTACTCTATTAAGGTTTTCTAACGCGATGCTGTGATCTGTCCGTTGATTTGCCTTAGAATAGGTTTTATAATTTGATTCATTTGATTTAATATTATTATCTTTGACTTTATTGTTTAATTTTTCCTCGTACGCGTATAATTCTAACGTCGGGATTAAGACTTCAATTTCTTCATCAGTAGTGTTAAATATTTTTAAATAAGCTTTGCCGTTATTATTCGATACTAACGTTTCACCGAGATATATTCCGTCACTTACTTTTAATCGCGGTATGTATCCTTCTTTTAAATGCGTAGGTTTTAATCGAATATAAATTGTTGAAATTGCCCTTGCCGGTACAACAATAGTTTCTGCAGTCTCAAAAGGGACATTATATCCTTTAATTTCCAAACAATTCCCTGCATAATTAATCTTAGCATCATTATCTATAAAGAAATCTGAGCCTATAGTATACCGTCTTGTTCGATCGGAAAATCATCTGGTACTAAATGAAAGAAGGTATCGTAACCTAAAACATTTATCGAGATTCGGCCTAAGGTTATCACCTTATGGGCTGTAATCCCACTTAACTGGATGATCTCACTATGATCTACTAGATTTGAGGCACTATTAACTCTTTCTTTTAAAAGATTTGGGCCGGCTCCTGTGTCAAGCATTAGGGTTACCGGGAGGCATAGATTAGCAGGGGCCACGCGAACTGTTGGAACTCGACTTCCTTGACTGAGATTTATTGTTGATGAACGGACATTTGGTCTTGAATTTGATGTATTGGACGCGTTTGAATATTTGATTTTGTTCCCCATGCAGCGCCCTGTGAAGGGGAACTGTTGGAGTTTCCCGATTGTTGGACATCTTGTATATGCTGCGAATTATCTTTTTGTTTTTGAAAACATTTTTCTATAGTATGATTAAATTTTCCGCAATAGTTACATTTAGTTTGAGGGCTATTTCTGCTACTAAAGTTTTGATTTGAGTTTTGATTGTTGAATATATTCCTGCAAACGGTTGCTTTATGGCCTACTTTTCCGCAAAATTTGCATGTATCTATGTTTGAGAAATTTTTGAAACGTCGACAGTCATTCGTCATATGGTTATTTCTTTTACATATCTGACAGAACATTTGGAACTTGGTATCTCGAGATAGTGACCGACAATTATTTGCTGTGTGTCCTTTCCGATTGCATATCTGACAAGTAGGGACTTCGGTTTGGACGATATTTACTCTTTGTAATCGTGACCTACAAACATTCGCGGTGTGATTATTTTTATTACAAATTTGACATTTGATAGTATTTTCAAATTTTCCTACATTTTCTCTTTGATATAACTGACAATGGTTTGCTGAATGACCTTCTACATTACATATCTGACATTTAATGCTTTGACTATTTTTTTCGGAAGTTGATTGGTCGTTTAAATTTTGTGGTCCTTTATCTCGAATTTGTTCTACACATGATAAAGCTCGTTCGAGTTCTACAGCTTTAATTCGAGCGCTTTTAAGATCTTCTACGTTTCCCATATTACATCTTATATCAGCATTTAAACCGCGAACAAAATATTTTAACAAATCCTTCTTTACTTCTGCTCCGAAATTTTTGTCGATTTTACGATTTTCTATTCTGTGACCGTCAGTAATTTTTTTGGCTAATTCTCTGGCTCGATTTAGATATGTTATAACATTTTCGTTACGATACTGGCAGATGTCGCTTAATTCTCCGTAATACTGATGTACTGTTTTTTCTGGGGCATAAATTTCTTCTAAAAATGCTGTCAATTGTTCTATCGTTGTTAATGTCTGTCCAATACTACAGCGTTTTGCTTCGCCAATTAGTTTCGTGAGAATTAATTTAACTAGATCAGATTCTGATTCTGGGGGTAACATATTTTTTGCTTCTTCACGTGCTTCAAGAAAATCGCCTAAAGGTATATTTTGTCCATTAAAACGAGGTACAATTTCTACTGCTGTTTTGAGGGGAATTTTCTGGTTATATGCCATGATTGTTGATTGATTCGAATTATTTGATCTACTATTACTTGGACGGTTTACGTCTGTTACTGGAGTATCAAAATCTAATGTACGTGCAACTGTTTCAACTGTAGTTCGTTCTGTTAAATTTATGTGTCCTTGGGGAAGAGTGGCTGTACTCTTTGGACTTTGTCCTTCTAATACACTAATAAAGCTTCCGCTGGCCTCGCTGGGAGTTTGAGAAGGAGGAGTATGAATTACTTTAGTACTACTGATATTTAAAAATTGAGTAGTCTTTTTAGATCTGGTATTTCTGGAAGGATTATCTTCAGAATCTGACATAGTATTTAATCATTTTATGAAAAGTTTGGTTGTGACTGAATGATACGGTTTCCTTTTTAATTTAAAGAAAATAAAGTAATTGGTAGTTGTATTTAGATTCGACTGGTCAATTCGGATAGCACCAAGCTAATTTAGGAATTGAACCTAATATCCGGTACTCTTTGCGAGCAATTAATCGGAACCTTCCGTATAGCGGGAATCGAACCCACGATTTTCTGACCAGACTCGGCCGATGCACCAAAAAGGCGTTGTCACGTCACGAGGAACGGGACAGGCGCCTGGTTATCGCTCAGACAAACTAAGCGAAAAGGACTATTTACTATTGCGGGAGCACTGCACTTTGCTAGTGCTATCTGGACGATATCCTACGAGAATCGCGGGTTACCGGCGAACACCCGGCGCATTAACGGGAAACCGAAACTATCTTGAACGATTATTTACCCAACACCTTTTACAATTGGCGAATCAACAAGAGGATTTTATAGATCTTTCACTTACCTTTTTTAGCTCTCGTAGCTCCTGGCGGATCGGATCCCTCTCTTTGTTCCTTGGTCTCTCTTTCTCTTTGTCCTTGAAGAGGATTTGCTCGCCGGAGATTTATTGACTCACTTAGGTTAATCACTACTATTTTATTCTCAAAGAGATTTTTGATAAAAGGTTTTACAAGGCGTTATTCTACTAAGCAATTTTTACACAATCGAACTACTACGAAGGACGAAGACTAGACGGCGCAATTATTGAACAAGGCAACGAGCCTATGTGAAGAACTCAAGACGAGAGAAAAAAAAGAAAAGGGCGAAGAAGAACCAGCGAAGAAGAAGCAGTACTAAGAACTAAGAACTACGAAAAAGGCGCACCGAGGGAGGAATTCCGGCCTTTTTATACGACTAGTGCGGGGGGACCGATTCCTATCCCTTCTCTAAAAACGCTTGGCTGAACTATGGACTACTTCCTAAAAATCAAAGTTCGGTTTTTGTTCTTTCTAATCACGGGCGGTGAGTCGCTACACCGGAGATTTAACTATCGCTTCCTGTCCTTATCTTTATATGGGGACTTTGTCCGTCGCTCGCACGCTACTCTGACAGACACACACTTATCTCTATTAATCTAATGAAAACGGCTACGTCGGGACGTTACATCATCGAGTCATTTTTTTACGGACAGGACACGAGCTAGATCCTCTTCGGTTGCACCTGTACGAGATGATATGTGAGAAAATCGTGAGTCTTCATGAAAATCTTCTAACGTACTCGTTCTGCAGTAATACTTAATGAAATAAAAGTGAGGTACATGTACACTTCACGTTTGACACAGGTCGGTATATAAATTCGAACTTGGGATAGTATAATACGAAAGAGGAAATATATCGAGAAAGAAAAATTAATAATAAAGTAGTTACTACATTACTGTAATCCAATTCCATTGTATCCCTTATTTTTCTGCCACGACTTTAATAGTTGATAGTGAATAAAAATCAAATTTATTGGCTGATCCATCCACTATCAATAAACAAAGTCGTGGGAGAAAAATAAGGGATGCAATTTAATTGGATTACAATAATGGAGTAACTACTTCATTATTATTTTTTCTTTATTTATATATTTCCTCTTTCGTATTATACTACTACAAGTTCCAATTTATATACAAACCTGTCAAACGTGAAGTGTACATATACCTCACTTTTATTTCATCTCTTCTTCGCCTCTGGTATAATCATTTACACCCCACAAAGCACGTTTTTGCAAGTAACTTTTCTGTAACATTCCTGCGATATTTTGCAATATTCGTAAATACTACCGTATATATGTTAGAAATATATATTTCTCGATAAATTCGCGAATGTTGCAAAATAACATAGAAACATTTCAGAATCATTACATCGAAAGATCTCCTCGATAAAGTACAGCTCGATAAGATTGTACTTGTAAGGGCTGAATTATGTGGGGTTTTTATAATTATTTTAGGAAGTCTCAGAAGAATACAGGTGCAGCATAATATAGATCTGTGCTAGAAAGAATAAGGAATAACCTTCGACGAGCATTCGGGCTGTGGCAACAGAGGTTAAAATCAACAAGACCATGGCAGGGAGGATATTGAAGGATGGGCGCACGTCCATGTACTCGAGGCAGCAAATCTAACTCGCGGAATGAACCAATGCAGCTGGATCTTGGAACAACAAGTGGACGATCCCTCGTTCGAAAGAAACCCCCTCGGGTTCGCACATGTTTTGGAGTCCATCTGGGTGGAATTGAATAGCAGCACGTTTATTTCTGTAACAGATTATAAATAACAATATTATATCCAGCATTTCACTATTTAAAATATAGTACGAAGGAAGAAATATATCAATAGGGAAAAACTAATGTTAAAGTAATTACTTGATTATTGTGATCCAATTCAATTGCATCTGCTATTCTTCTGCCACGGCTTTGATGGAGAAGAAACATCAAACTTATTTGTTAATCCATCGATTCACCCCATGCTCGTATGACGCTGAAAAAAAAAATAGAATAAACACAAAGATATTTGTCCTTCCATCGAAAGTGAGGTTAAAGTTGTCAGATGGCAATTAAACTTATCTGATGGGAATTCTTCTGAGATCGTCTCCTTTCCTGCTCTTGATGCACAGGCAACTAGAGAAAAATACCACTGCATCCGTTCATTATCTCGATTAAACGAAACAAATACAAACGATTATTAAACTATACGGAGCGTCTGTCACATTCACCACTATTGAGATTCATAACTCCGATTACACTGAATTTTTACATTTTATTAACAAGCGCGTCCGAGAATCGAAATAAACGCGAGGTTAATCGTTACGCGAATGGAAATATTTTATTCACTTTGAAAACCATGACCAAACATTCAAGGAATATATTCTCTCACACACTCTCACATACATTTGATGGCGTATGCGTGTGGCCGCATCTGTGTACACATTTCCGATCATGGCCGACTATCCCCGAAGGTAGGCGGAATTTTTGTGAGATTTTGACATACATATATATATCGCCTGAGAAATCAGATTCTCGACTTTAAGGCGCAAGGGGTGTGTCTTCGCGTTGCTAAGGAAGAATCTCTGTTAATATGTAACTTATAACATTTATTCTGGTCTCTATCAATAGAGAATAGTCAATTTATATGGTGTAACTAAGCATATTTTTGGTTATGACCGTATATTTATTGAAAAAATTTGATGTAAAAATTGAGGGGTGCAGGGGGAAGACATTTGTGGTGTAAAGAGACACGGGTGCTCGCGACATCAGCGCTGTCGTGTCTGAGCGCGAAACTACTTGAACGAACATGCCGCGAGACACTGCCGTGTCTCTTGATACTAAACATCGGATGCTGTAAGCTGACTTGCTAGTGTATGCTTTGCAACTGGAACATCATCGCGAGAATAATTTGTCTACGATTAGTCACAATCATTGATCGCTGCCCCCTACGATGAACAGTTTGTACAAGGTAAATACTTTGAAAGAAGTGAAAGTTATTTAAAGCAGGAATAATTAAAACGAAAAGCGCATATTGCAATTAATGTACCATGGGTAATAGGCGCTCGGTGACAAGCCTGACATTCTCCGATGTCCATCGAGTCATCTTTTTACGGACAGGACACGAGCTAGGTCCTCTTCGGTTGCACCTGTACGAGAAGACATATCAGAAAATCGTGAGAAAATCGGACACCGATTTTTAAACACTTGGGGAAACTCACCGAAGAAACCCGAATAATTATTTCTTATCACTTGTACACTTGATATCGAAGTTAGATGCTTCGATCTTCCGAATTGACAGCTACCGGGAGATCAGGGGGGCCTTTCTCGAGTCACTCGTACCTTTGCGTGCACGCAACTCAGCGAAGAGACCAATCAGGATCAAGTATTCCGTTGCGGTGGGGGTCCTGATTGGTCTACTCGCTAAGAAACGTATACGCATCTTAGCGAGTAGACCAATCAGGACCCCCAGCACAACGGAATACTTGATCTGCAACAGTTAATAGATGATTTTTATTCGCATTGGCATGTTTATGATGATATTTGCAATGAATGTTTTACTCGGACTGAAATGAGTCGTAAGATCAGCATCGAAGCTGTAAATGATGTGGTAATAATTAAATTAAATTTATTTACGAGTAAGGGCGAAATTTCAGCGGTGCATGCAAAAGGATTTCTTAAAACTATTCCAACGTCTCGAGTTAATATATGTAACAACATATATACTGTCATAAGTGGTATCTTTACATTTGATGAAACAATTCGTCATGGTCATTGGAAGAGTATACTTAGAGAGAGAGAGAGTTGAAGGTAAAACGTCTTCATGGATTTTTGTAGACGACCAATATATAAGAAAAATTCGATGGCCTGTAAATTCGAAAGCGGTATATGTTTTATTTCTCCAAAATACTAAGGCAAAGTGAAAAATATAAGGGCTCTCTAGTCTATAAATCCCTTTCAAAATATCACGAGAATAAATCAAAAGTAACGTGGTTATAATTAATTGGCTCAATCGGTATAAAATGTGAAACTTTAGTTTTGTGTTAATTAAATTAATACCGTACCTCCACTAGCATTTTTCGCGAGATTACTATATGAATTCCGCGTAAAGTACCTTGAGTTTGTGAGAGGAAATTTTCGACGCAAGTTGGGAAGAATGGGAATGAAATTTTAATTTTGGAATGCCGCAATATTTGTGTACGAAAATGTAGCGTGGAAGTGATGTGGGTGAAATCCGTGAAAGGAAAATATGAAAACCAAAAATCGAAGTGTGTGAAAAGATTCTACAGGGTGAAGTGTAGTTGTTGTGTATTCATATTTCATTTGTGTACACGACAATCATTTATGTAGTAATTTGTAGTTTGAACTGGTGAAATGAAATAGTGATTAATAATGTACAGGAATTGAAAAGAAGAGTACAGCAGAATACATGAGAAACTATGGACAAAAAGAAATGTGAGGAGGAACATAAAAATGCAGCACGACATGAGGCGGTTGTAATTGCGAGGTTGTTGTAACCAAATGGACAGACTATTTTGTCAATCGTTTGGTGATTTCAACGTAAAGTGTAATTGTCCTGCGTATACACCAGTTATTAATACTTTGAAGGATAAGTTGGAACTTGATATGGGTTTATGTATCGTATTTGTTTAGCTATCATAAACCTATTATTGTATCCACTAAACTATGGAAGTCACGAATTGGTATCTAGTTTTATTAGAAATCGTAGTGAAATCGTTGTTATACACTGAAAACAGTATAAAGATGTACGTTCTGGAGATAGAAGCGTCTAACATTGGAATGGTGATTTTGTGAAGAATGGAAAGCACTCACCGTTATTCTGAAATTCACGATTTCGAGGTTTGACGCTCCGATCTCTCGAATTGATACCGACTCTAGGTAATTACCGACTCGACTTGTACCTGTACCGTATGTATCATGCCAAATTAAACAACCCCGATAGCAAAGTGGCGCCACCGTGACTGCACACTGCTTTCACGCGGTGTATTCGAGTGCATGCACTGGGGTGTCCATCTGTCTGTGCACCGTGAAGCCACGCTGCAGTCACGCAGTGTGAGCACCGAGTGGAAGCACTGTGGCATAACAGGGTGACTCCACAGTGCTTGTACTGTGAGATGATGGTGTAGACCCAGTGGCTTCGCTGTGAAGTTATCATATGGACTACAGGGATGTATTCTAATAAAATATTTATATTAAAAAACAACATTTCTTTTACTATTCCATTTATTAAATGAACATATTGTAGCTGGAGATCCCAATATTAACATATCAAAATGTATTATCCGTCAATTCCCGGGAAAATTTATAATTAATTAAAAACTATCGAAGTTTTGGCCCTAAGCTACTTTATAGTATAGTCTTATTAGATATTCGCGAAACAATTTATTAGTGTCAGGATAAAACCGGTACCAATCGATAGGAAAAAATCTCCTGAATGACATATAGAAATGGGTAATCTTCAAATTGACGAGAAATAATGTAATTAATTAAAAACTACCTGTCAAAATCACATGCCAACAAATCGCGAAGCTATATTTTTTCTGTAACCAATTTCATAAATAAAAATATCCCAATGTACAGGAGAAAATTCTTTACAAATTTCAAGTCGGAACTTATAGTCTACGATGCACCGTTTTTGTGTAATAAATTATTATACATATCGATACCTTACTTTGAAAACCTCGTAAGTGCAATTTTGGACAAAAATGCCATTTATAGCTTACTGCGTTAAGATTTAAAATCTGAACACAGTAAGCTATAAATGGCATTTTTGTCAAAAATTGCACTTGCGAGGTTTTCAAAGTAAGGTATCGATATGTAATTCAAATTGGCTTAAATCGATCAGCTGATCGTTACGCGACGCTCCTTTATTACGCGTGCAACTAACGGAGGAAAGCGCGTTCCGCAATCTATTCAAATTTATACTCTTTTTCCTGGGCATCCTAGATTTACTCGATCAAAAAAATGAAGCTACCAATTTGTAGCGGGGAAAATTTACTATGAAATTGATGCAAGAACCTACTTGACAAAATGCACGGTTAATTTATAATAATTTTTTGAAAGTCCCGGTGTACGAAAGTACAATAAGCTACGCATGGCGCGTTTTACGTGGTCGCCATGAGAACAGCTGATTGCTTGGCGAAACATGCTCAGGGGTGCTATTCTCGACGCGTGGGAAATGCTTTTCGTGGACGAAATATTTTTCGTTAACGGACGTAAAATTTCGTCGATCACTTTCGTTAACGATTCGAATATCCCTTCCAAGATAGATCTCGTCAACAAAATTAATTTTCTCACACGAAAAATGTGTTCACATCCCTTATAGCGACGTCTTCTTTTTAGAATCTCGTTTAATCACTTAGCAACGACCCGTCGCATCGGCCCACCACCTCGTCATGCAACTCACCGGCATACAAATACCAAACAACATTCGTTGACGAAAACAGCGAGAACGACGAATGACAATTTCGTCAACGAAAAAAGTAATTTTTATCACTCAGTGTCAAATATAAAAAAAAATATATATATGGCTCTGGAAAAATATAAAGAAAAGAAGGGATCAGCTGATAGGCCATATAGTGAGACATGAGGGACTGCTAAGAGACATCTTAGAAGCAGAAACGGGAAAAAAGAGAGAGGTAGGTAGGCCGCGGTTAGACTACATTTCGCAAATCATTAAGGACGTAGGTTGTTCGAAATACAGGGAAATGAAAAGACTAGCGGAGGACAGGAAAAGATGGAGAATGGTATCAAACCAGTCTTAGGACTGATAACTTTATGATGATGATGAGTGTCAAATACTCGGTTTCATGGGCGTCCTCGACGCATGTGAAATCATCTTTCACACACCAATTCGTGAAAAGTTGCGCAGTGCGTGAAATAACCTGCGCAGTGCGTGAAATCGTCAACCTCGTATTTGACACTTAGTGACAAAAAATAGAATTCGTTATTCGGTTGTTTCGCGCCGTTCTAACGAGTGTGATTGCCGTACTCGCTTCGCTCGTGCGGCAAACTTCACACTCGTTAAAAACAACGCTTCACGCCCTAATAACGAAAATAACTATTCGTTAACGAAGGAGTTTCGTATGGGAAAAAATTCCGTGTACAAAATTTCTCAAACGAAATAATAATTCCGTTCACGAAATCGTTTCTGACGTGTCGAGAATTGCCCCCCAGGGGCAATTGCGTTTTGGTTGAGAAATTTTGTACGCGAAATGTTTTCCCATACGCGCGAAACTCCTTCGCTAACGAAATTACTTTTTTCGTTGACGAAAGTGTCATTCGTCGTTCTCGCTGTTTTCGTCAACGAATGGGTTTGGTATTTGTCCGAGGCGGTGGGCCGATGCGACGGGTCGTTGCTAAGTGATTAAACGAGATTCTAAAAAGAAGACGTCGCTAAGGGATGTAAACACATTTTTCGTGTGAGAAAATTAATTTCATTGACGAGATCTATCTTGGAAGGAATTTTCGAATCGTTAACGAGTGATCGACGAAACTTTAAATCCGTTAACGAAAAATATCTCGTCCACGAAAAGCATTTCCCACGCGTCGAGAATAGCTCCCCTGAAATTTCTTTCGTACACCGTGTTCATTTTCCGCATGTCTCCCTTGAGCTTCTCCATCACCACGAATATCCTCTCCGGCGTCTCGAACATCCTCTCGAGATTAACGACTCCGTTGTGGGTGAGATTCTGCAGGATGGCTACTTCGTTCTTGAGCTGGGCCTTTTGCTCGGTGGGAAAACGCAGCTTGTCGATCACCTTTATCGCCATCGCGCGGCCGGTCTTGCGATGAACTCCGCCGTAGATGATATCAAATTAACCCGAGCCAAGAACTTCGTCCGGGAAGATGTGATAGAGCTGCGACATGTCGGTTACGCGTTCCTCTGGCTCGGTTGTCGACTGCTCCTACCGACCTGTGGAAAACGACGCGTGTTTTTCGGTATAGCGTCGGTACGCGTTCGCGCGCATACTCGCGAGCTCTGAACGTACTTGCCGATCCGGAGGTGACGGGCATCAATGCCTGCCTGATATTCGTTTTCCAGGTCCTCGCCAAGTGAGCGCCAACGCCACTTTCCGGCGGTGGAAGCTGACCACTAGCACCTCCATAGAGGGGATCTTCGCCGACGTAGTAATCGACGTTGGCCGTTCTCAATTCGAAACAATGCATCGTGCCTGGAAGGAGAGAACGCGCGCGTTGTACATCGACTAAACGCGCACAGACAATTTCTAACGATATACATATGTACTTACGAGAATGTTGTTCCCTGGCGGCGGCGACGACTAGAATTTCAGCCAACGGAATCTCTTTGAAGTACTTGGAACTGCTGTCGCTTTGGAACAGAATTATGGCCTTTGTGTTCAATCGCCAGTAGTGTCTCTTCCTCTGAAAACACGCGCGCCTTAATGATGGGGGAAGCGAAACCGAATCAGCGCCACGTCGTCAACCTACCATCGGATCGCGATTCGTCGAGTGCACCATCCATCCTTCCTTCAGGATCTTGGAGCCGCGTCGTTTCATGTGCTTGGCGCTATGAACTATTCACATCAGCGGTATATTGTTACTCGGCGATGAGCTGCACCTGCGTTATCGCGTACGAGGTACCAAGTGTGACGGAGGGAGTGATGGAGAAGAAAAAAAGATAAAGTATCGCAAGTGTCGAGATACGACGTTGATTGAATAATTACCTCGATGGTCTGGAATTTTGAAATTCGTCGGAAGATGCGTCGTCATGGCACGGAACGAGGTCCTACGGAAATATCATACGCCTAAAACGATTCTTAGCGCGCTTTCCTCGTGTTTCCTTGTGTTTATGCGATTAGAGGGGGGATGATGACAGGTTGGCTTATTGTCACTTCGCTGTAGACTCCCAGCATAGCTCGGTCGTTCGCAAGGGCCTCTTCGGTGTCCCGGAGCTCCCGAGGCGGTTTCTCGCGAGGGTCGCTCGTCTGGTGTCTCTCTGCTGGCCTTTGCGGTCTTTCGTCAACCGACGCTATGTAGCGGCGGCCATGATGGCGTTCGTGCCACGAGGGAACTCGATACGACAGACTTCGTAATCGTCGAATACTGCCTAAACGCCGGCCTCGCCGCACTTCCATTTCACTTATTCGCACTGCTCCGCGAACACCACCATGCACTTTTTATCGCACTCACTCGCGAAAAACCCGACTAAAGTTCCGAATTTCGTAGGAGCGATCCGCCATACGTCCGCACTTCTCGACCACCGAACCTTTAAATTTAATTACGAACACGTTCCCTGCGTATTAAAATGATTGAGTTAACCCCCGTACTAAAATCTTGAAATTTGCGTAAAACTATGTTGGCGTACCGCGGGAGCTGCGTGTTCCGCAGCGAATTCATTAATTCGTTAACAATTTTGTGAAGACAGTGAATTTACCGATATTCATGGTCGGTAAATTTACGAAGTGTGCACGTCGAAAAGGCACGCCGTGACTGCACTGA
This sequence comes from Xiphydria camelus, assembly GCA_963678675.1. Lineage (NCBI taxonomy): Eukaryota > Metazoa > Arthropoda > Insecta > Hymenoptera > Xiphydriidae > Xiphydria > Xiphydria camelus. Next base: position 7,423,110 of record OY783197.1, read on the forward strand.
GTGTAACCACTGTGTCTTTATCCTGTGAACCACTCAGTGTGCTCACTGTGTAGCCACGGTGCTTTTAGTTTGTGTACGCCACGCGATCACGCCACGGTGAGACCACAGTGGTGCCACAACGTGGCAGCACTGCGTGCGGCTAGCGTGTAAATCCACGCTTTGCTGTCGGGGAAGCAGATATACCGACATTGCCGAAACTTTACCGACGGTCAAGAATTTTATAGTTAGAGTTGGCTTGAGAAGAGTGCGCTGTGTGTGCTGCGTGAGAGCGAAAAGTGTCAAACGTCTGATTTACCGATAGCTGTTAATTCAAGAGATCGAAGTGTTTCGTCTATTATTCAATACTTCGATTTTCCGAATTGACAGCTATCGGGAAATCAGACGTTTGACACTTTTCGCTCTCACGCAGCACACACAGCGCACTCTTCTCAAGCCAACTCTAACTATAAAATTCTTGACCGTCGGTAACTTTTCGGCAATGTCGGTAATTCTGCTTGTTTAATTTGGCATGATACATACGGTATAAATACCGACCAAGCCCGGACGAAAGTAAATGTGAAGATCCTGCACCGAGCTCACACGGACACACACTAATTTCATTAACATTTCCCCCACCACTCCCATGAAATCACACCCAAGCGAGCTTAAAGATGTTTACACATCAAAAAGTGAAAGACATCATTTGAAAGGAAAATTATTGTAAATCAAGTTACTAAAAAATTCGACTAAAAAAATGTATAAAAAAATTTTAATAAAAAAGAACGCCGCGTTTTTTACTTCAAAATAAAAAATTCAGACAGAATTATACTCGATGTTTATGCATTTATGATTTTAAATAAATTCATACACTTATATGATACCACCAGTATACCGAATGTCGCACGGGAAACCGATCAAGCGGGGGCCTTCTGAATTTCTCTGAATTTGACTTCGGCAGTGCAATTTATGAATCACTCTAGCACCGTCCAAACACTGCCAATTATTCGGTATATTGGACAAAATATGAAAACTTAAACGCGGCAAGTTCTTTTTTATTAAAATTTGTTAATAAATTTTTTAGTCGAATTTTTTAGTAACTTGATTTACAATAATTTTCCTTTCAAACGATACCTTTTACCTTTTATATATAAATCTTGAACATGGCGATCTTAATTGATTTCAAATCTTTTTTGGAGATAGTTACTTACACATGCATAGTAGTTCCCATAGAGAAATAACACAAAATATTTTTGGTCCGAACCTCCCTATTATTTACATAAATTAGTGGCCTATAAGTCACATGTACCAAAACCAGTTTACTTATCTCGGTGCGTGCTTGTTTGATTACTTTTTTTAAATTCTCAGTGAGTTCATTGCACATGATCTCGTTGTCAACATGTCTACTTTGCCCACAGGTAAGGTTATGAACGCTATGTGAGAGGCTGTATCCCTATTATACAATTTATATGAACTTTGTTTTAAATAACTTGTTTTGTATTGACAAGATTTTGTAGTCATTTTATTTATACTTAAAGTTTTAGCATGTGCCCGAATGTGCCTGAACTTTGGTTTTGGGTTAAAAGTAATTTGAAATGATATGCGCTTTCAGTGCAAGAAAGAAAACGTGCTCATATTTGCTCAATTTTTAAATAACGTTTATAATACACTAGTGAGCAATACTTCCCATTGTATTCAATGACGCCGCAATTATTTTCCAACTTATCTATAAAAGATATCTCTAAAAACGTGTATTATGAAGCAACAAAGTTAAAGATCCTTTACTAATCATGATATTTCTTAATAATGTAAATAGCTAATGTTTTTAAAATAAAAAAGCAAAAATTAAAAAATATTTGGTATAAACTGTTTATAATTCGGACTAAATGACTTTATTTTTACATTTAAGGGTATAATGCAGTTCTACATAATTATGCCCTAAAAGAAAAACAAAAATAGCACTTTGCTAGTTATTAACTTTATTAACAAAGCGGTAAGAAAAAAATAGCCAATTATTCTTTCTTTTCTGTTTGTTAAAATATTTAAGAGAAACCTATCGTACATTTTATTAAAGGGTACCCTTAACTTTATTATTTTCTAACAAAATTTTTTTTTAAAAGTTCTGTACTCAAATTTATAGAAAATTCTTGTAATATTAGTACACCATGTCAAGTAGGTATCCTTACATTTTGCACATGAATGTACAAGTGACATGCAATTATTATTTGAACATTTGTATATCCTCCTGAGACCCATTGTCCATTTAATTGAATATCCAGTTTATAATTTTTTTAAATTGAATCGATTTAAATGTAGGTTTTAGAACTGATTGTCCATCAAAATGAAACCTATTGCAGTGCCATCTAGCCGTGAGAGGTCTGATTAATCAAGAGACACGGCAGTGTCTCGCGGCATGTTCGTTCAACGTCGCAGCACCCGTGTATCTTTACAGGAAAAATGTCTGCCCCCTTCCCCCCTCAATTTTTACATTGATTTTCTCAATAAATATATGGTTATAACCAAAACTATGCTTAGTTACGCCATATAAATTGATTATTCTCTATTGATAGAGACCAGAATAAATTTTATGAGTTACATATTTACAGATGTTCATCCTTAACAACGCGAAGCCACGCCCCTCCCGCCTAAAACTCGAGAATATTAGATTTCTCGGCCGATATCTATATGTCAAAATGTCACAAAAATGCTGGCAATATCTTCGGCGATAGTCGGCCATGATCGGAAATGTGTATACATAGATGCGATCAAACACACACACGCGCCATTGAATGTGTGAGATATATTCCGGCTTTCATCGTCGACTGTTCGGCGATGATCGGAAATGCGTACACAAATGCGACCACACGCATACACCATCAAATGTATGTGAGAAAATATATATGTATGACTTCAAATGCCTGTATCTCCTTTCCTAATTACTTTGAAAATATTTTTTCAATTCAGAAAATTATAGCGAGCATTTCCATTACTGCAATTATTTCCATGCAATAACATATATTATGGTTTCATGCCGATTATACATTATATGTTCAATTGCTCGTTTCATATGGTGGCAGTAAATGTATCAAGCTGCCAAAATAGCTTAAAAAAAGAAGGAAATGACATGACTCTATATTATCGACTATCGGATTATTTATACCTTACCGACTGCCGAAGTCAAATTTTGAAGGTATGACTTTGATCGGTTTGCCCGCGAACATACGGCAGTTATTTATGGAAATCCTTTCACGAACGAATTGTTCTGGGGAAAATATATATATAATATTATCGAAACATTAATTATAAAATCATTTCAAAATATCACGAGAATAAATCAAAAGTAACGTGGTTATAATTAATTGACTCGTATCGGTATAAAATGTAAGACTTCAATTTTGTGGTAATAAAAAGCTATTCTCCTACATGTACATATTCTCCTCATGAATAAATTCCAAAAAGAAGTGAAATCTTGTCACAAAAACAGATTCTCTGTAAAAAAAAGCGGCATGTTCATTCAGTGCCAACAAAATTGATACGTAAAATACTCTCCAAAAAAGATTAGAAATCAATTAAGATCGCCATGTTCAAGATTTATACATAAAAAATAAAAGGCATCATTTGAAAGGAAAATTATTGTAAATGAAGTTACTAAAAAATTCGACGACAAAAAATTTATGAAAAAATTTTCATAAAAAAGAACGCCGCGTTTTTTCCTCCAAAGTAAAAAATTCAGACAGATAGAAAATTATATTCGATGTTTATGCACTTATGATTTTAAATAAATTCATACACTCTTATATGATACCACCAGTATACAGTGGGAAAAATATGAAAACTTAAACGCGGCAAGTTCTTTTTATGAATTTTTTTTAATAAATTCTTTGTCGTCGAATTCTTTAGTAACTTTTCATCTAGAATAATTTTCCTTTCAAATGATGCCTTTTATTTTTTATGTATAAATCTTGAACATGGCGATCTTAATTGAATTCTAATCTTTTTTGAAGAGTATTTTACGTATGAATTTTGTTGGCACTGAATGAATATGCCGCCTTTTTTTTACAGAGATACATTTGTTTACATGAAAAGTGTCAGTCTTACAATGGCTTCCTCCAGTAAAGCAACGTTTGACAGTAAGTATCAATTTTTAATTATTTGAAACAGTTTTTTTACATTCTAAAGTGTTTAATGCGTGTAGTTAAGCTTTATTTGCATAATTATGAAGTAGAGCATTGCGGATTTAGATTGGTATTTATTTAATAACCCTATTTTAATTAAATTCTGTAAGATGCGCAAATCCAAAATGTAAGAAGAAAACAAAATTTTCATGTGAAAAATGTAATAGATTCTTCTGTATTACAGGCCAACATAACTGTTGTTATAAGTTACATAAGAAATAAAGTTTCATGATATAAACCCAATGTCAACTTGGATAGTGTTTTTTTCAAAAAAATCTTAAAGCAAAAATTTTGAAAAAAATAGAGTACGTATTTCAAACATGCAGCAATCCCAAAAAAAGTTTCATAAGCTTAGCAACGAGGTTTTGCAATTATTGGAAGCTCCAGATATTAACACCAGTAGACCATCTGCATTCGAAGAATATTACAGTTTCTCCAGCAGCAGCGATTCTATGACTTCGCCATAGATTTTGCCATAGATTTTAACATGTAAATATTCGTAAACGTTAGTTTTATAGTAATAGTCCAGACAACGAAGACCAGAAAAGGCCAAATAGCGGAAAAAATACAAATTCTGGCACAGTTATAGGGGAAGGTGTCACTAACAACATACTAAAAGTCCTGGTGGGTGGGAGCGGTGCTAAGGGGGGGGGGGGGGGGGGGTCTAAAGGTCCCCTTTTTCAGTTTTTCGTTAATAACTCGTAAACGACTTCCTTTAGTGAAAAAAAAGTTAAACAATAAATTAATCTACGTAAAATTCTGTACAAGAAAGGTCTTATACATTTTTTCGCTAGGACATCATGAACACAACCGGAAAAATCAAGTCGTTCAAAGACCCAGTATGGGAAGAAATCTGTAAAAGGTGGGATAATCGGATGAAGCCAAAAAAATTATATTTGTACGTTCTTCAAGACCGAAACAATGTTCTCACAAAATATAAAGATATCAAGGGTGTTTATGGTGAACTTTCGACAACCGAGTTTAAAGTCGTAGGTGGTGCGTCAGCAATTCAAATTTCTGATGACGCCATTGATGAAAATAATTCTTTTAACGGCGATGATACCGATTATGAACCGTATGATTAAAATCATGAACACCCTTGCTATGACAAAAAGATAAATTTTAATGTTACCGTACTTGACGAGAAATGGCAGAATATGAAGCCAATCGAAAAACAAGACAGAAATGGAACAAAATATTTTGCGTTACAATCAGGTTGGACTCATGTTCTTAGTGAATTAATTTGGCTTGAAAAGAAAATAACTTGTCCGATTTCCTTTACAGGACACAAAATTGTTTACTGCGATGAGAATGACATTCACTTGATAAGAATAAGAGGCTTTTGTAAAGAATGTGGAGCTCAGATATATGAAGAGAGTAAAATAGATATTAATCAGAATGAGCCTGTATGCTTTGTATTTCAAATGTTGGACACCAGAAATATCCCACATAACAAAAAGAGGCGTGTTTCTCGTAAATTACGAACATTTTACAAAGAGGAATTAAAAGTAAAGAAACTGAGTACAGTCAAAAGTTATATTATAAAACGCTATCAAAAGTATGGCGATCAAATGACTCCCATCATTCCCAATGGCTGTGTAATGAGAAAAATTAATTTTGAGGCGATGAACGAAAAACTTGGTATCGTAGGAAATCTTTTCGACTCTCTACAGGAATTGAAAGCAAGTCCTGAGTACGCTTCTACAATTCGGGATTGGTCAGGTGATAAATTTTCTTTGCTTTACTGGACAAACGAACAAATCGATATGCACAATGACTTGTTAAAGTTACATCCACGAATTTCAATCGATGCGACAGGTAGTATCGTTAGAAAAATTAATCGCCCGGCTCAGCAACTCGGTAGCCACATCTTTTTATATCAAGTAATAAGCTACATCGGTGGTATAGTTCCAGTGGCGCAACTTTTATCAGAACGCCAAGACATGCACAAAATAGAATGGTGGCTCCGAGAATGGATACGTAGTAATGCTAAAATTCCAACCGAAGTTGTGACTGATATGTCTATAATGCTTCAAAATGCCATGTCGATGGCTTTTAACCAGATGACGTACAAAAATTATCTTTTAATTTGTTATTAGTTCTTGAAACACGAAATTAATCAATTGCCGCAGACGTATCAGCGCATTGACATTGCACATCTGATACATTGGGCAACGAAACTTCCCTGCCTTTCGAAAGTCAAAAATTTGCAGTTAAAGATTTTTATTTGCGCGCTGTGGGCTTTATGAGCACAATCGAGAATTTCACAGATTTCGAATACACAGTACGATCGCTTTTCATTATTAGCCAAAATGATGGAAATTATAAAGAAACTGTAGATTGGTTTCTTCAGAGACTCCGGAAATTTTCTTTCCATGATTCAGTCAATTACGACGTTTTAAAAAAGTTTCCACTTGCGAGAATAGGATCGATTGTCCTGACCATTCACCGAAAGAAATTTATTCTTAAAGCTAGTATAATATACTAAAACTTAGTATATTTCCCTCTAAAATAGGCGGTAAGTATATTTTCTAATCGTTAGAGGAAAATAATTTAATAAACGCATACTAATGTGGATGCATACTAGGTTTAAGAATATCCTCTTATCTGAGTTCAGTATGTCACACATTCTTAAGGTAAGTATTTCCTCTAAACGCCCGGAAAGGAAGCATTCTAAATAAGAAATCAGTAAAATTACAGAAAAATCGTTTTATTCTTATTTTCTGTTTGTATCGTACATTTGTCAGATAAAAAATTTATAATAATTATAATTATATCGAAAGGCCTTATACATACATATGTCATTGCAATACGTGTTTAAATGTAACGTACGTACCCAGCTAGAAATCGTACCCCGAAATAAGCTTGTTACAAGGTTGGCCGGCAAGGTTGCAAAACAAGGCTGATGCGAGGCAAACCCGTTACGCGTTTCAATGTTGTGACAGTATGCTATGCAAGCTTGTTTCAAGGTAGACTACCGTATGTATCATCCCGAATTAAACAAGCAGATATACCGACATTGCCGAAACTTTACCGACGGTCAAGAATTTTATAGTTAGAGTTGGCTTGAGAAGAGTGCGCTCTGTGTGCTGCGTGAGAGCGAAAAGTGTCAAACGTCTGATTTCCCGATAGCTGTCAATTCGGAAAATCGAAGTATTGAATAATAGACGAAACACTTCGATCTCTTGAATTAACAGCTATCTAGTCCAGGGAAATAAGACTTTCTCTGCGGAATGAGAGAAAGCAAGCTAGATTTTTGCAGAGATCTTCGTTTTGATGTTCTAATGAAGCACCAAAAAGTCTCATATGCTCACCCTTGTGCGTCTCGAGATATCGAAGGTCAAAGATCATGAAAAACAATTTTTTGCGAAAATCTTGCTTCCGGTTAGTCTGATGTCTTAAGAAGTTTTAACAAAATTTACGTAAAACAGCATTCTCTACAAGTTTGGTTACATACATTTTTTTTGTGCGATCAACCGTTTTCGAGATATAGCGTGAAGAAGCGGGAGCGCGCATTTTTTAATAGGTAATACTGTACATACTGCGGAGCTATAACTATAAATACACTTTTCTTAGTAGTTATACTAGAAAATTGAATTCCCATTATTATTTCAGTTAAAAGTTTGTTCATTTATGCAAAAAATTATAATAAATAATTAATAACAAAAAAGGCATCCTTTTCCGCACCACTTTTGAAGTAGAATGCAAGGCGCGTTTTTTTTTTAGACATGGTATCCCCAGTAGGCCTAATCCATGTTTTCGATATTAACAAAAGTTTCTGAACAGTAATCGATTCACGTCTTTCGTAATTGCCGGCGTGCTTTATGTTTCTTCTTCTTCGTCCTCGTCTTCTTGAGGTTCCTCAAGTAGTTCTACCAAAATATTGTCTTCATCATCACACGCTTCCGCTGTATCTAATTGCAAAATCTCTTCAGGCTCATGGCCACTGAAATCTTCAATGTCCTCCAATTCTGAGGAAGGGTTCAGGCATGCCTGTCCGTGACACTGACCACAAATTTTGGAGCATGGTAGTCCTACTTTTCTACATCCACACTGCGCACCACATCCTTTTTTGCAATTGCAGAAAATTGTGTTTAATAGTTCATCTGGAGCAGGTGGCAATAGTGTTGTTTTCGGCTCTAACATCTCGTTTTTTAAATCCCAACCCCATTCTTCGGGTTGTAGATTTTTTCCTAGCCAAATCTGTATTTGGTAGTAGACCCGGTAGATATGCTGTCGAGCTGCTTCACTGGTAGGTGGAAGAGATGACAATTTAACTGGTCTATTAAGTCGTGTTGATTTGATGAAATGGGTATACCTAAAGTTGTCAATGTTTACTTCTTCTTTTGGAGCACTATACATGGCTAATAGAAAACGCTTTCCGTTTTCAAATAATGTATCTGGCGGGCAGTTTTCTTCTTGAAATATTTGAGCCGAACGAGTCAAAGTGGGATATTTTTCAAACATTTTCATAATCTGAAGTTTTCCTTTATTGAATAGTGCAGAAGTAGTGTCGCATCCAGTGAAGGCATGCAAAAACAAAATATGTTCTTTGCAAAGAGGATATTTGTCAAAACTTTTAGGTGAATAAATTCGTGTTGATGTAGTACCCTTGCCAATTTTCTTAAAAAAAATTTGTCGCTGATGTGACTGAGTTCGTCCTATTAAAAGAACAAGCAAATCAATGTCTTCTCCAATAATGACGGCGGTTCTTTCTCTTTCCGATACTTCGATGGCTGTTTCGATGATTAGAACATCCGCATCATCTTTGGCTTGTTTTGTAGCGATGTTAGCAGCTTGTAGTTGTTCAATAAGCAATTCAATAAAAATCTTTTTGTTGCATCGGTTTGATAAGATCTTTTCTTGGCTGATTGGCACATTCATTGTTGCATCAAAGCGGACTTCATATGATGTAGACAGTGCAGTAGTTCGTCTTAATTGCTCCATTGCTTTTATATTTTTAGAATTATCTGAGTAACCATCAAATATAACAATTATGTTAGAACCAAAATGCCTTTGTAAATATGTAACATATCTGTCGAGAGTGTTGGAGAAAGTTTCGTTTTTGTTCCATACGACGCGATGTAGAAAAAATCCACCATCGATGACGTAAGTTACATTATTTTCATTAAGTTCAATACTGACAGGCTCCATAATATTAAACAATTTTGATTTTGTGGTTTTTCGCATACCACCATTGTCAAATAGTGATGTTGGATATGGACTTAATTCGTACTCAAAATATTTTTTTAGATGATCGTCAAACTTTTTGGTAATGGTTATTCTTTGGAAAAGTAGCAAAGGATCTATAGCAACTTTACAATCATGAATCTTAATGGATCTGGTGATCGTTGAAAGCGGAAGAACTTTGTCTGCACGCTTCAATTTTATTTCATTGAATTTCAATCCAGCTATTTTTTCCATCGATTGTAGGCCAATAGCACGAGCAATATAGCAGTTTGTCTTGTCATTTCCCACAATTCCGGTAGCTATTGATACCACTTGTTCTGTTTTTGGAAAAGGATTGTGAAGGGCGAACCACTCAATAAGTTTAGAAACATCTGTTGTATCCCTTTTTACTCGTGAATCCCTAGCATCAACGTGTTGCTCCGTAGCCTCTAAAGATACTTCACAGAGCTTTTCGATTTCCTCACAGATGGTATTTGTGACATACATTCCTTGTATCCATTTACATATAACACTGTCTTGAGTACTTCGACCCCAAGAAATTCCGCCTTGTACTTTCATGGATTTCATCAAAGTTTGTTCGATAATCATATCGGACCCTGTTCCGCAATTTAATTTTTCTGTGCGCTTTACAGTAAAAAATCCGTTTTCAAAATTCATATATGTCTGCTGGTCCATAGTTTCTTTCAGTTTCATCATGTCCTGGAGATATAGATGTGCTGATTTGGCATAGAGAAAGTGACCGCTTGAATGAAAATATGAAAGCATTTTTCTAACCGCATTAAGATGTTCATTGAAAAATCCCAATCTTTCAGCGCGAATGAAGTTTTGAGCTATCGATACCATATCAAGATATTGTATCCATAGCTGTGCCGTTGGACCTCGCATTTTCAACTCATTTAACTTTTCATGAAAGTGACTGATAAACGAGACATAATTATTTGCACATCCCTCTACATCTTCATAAGAAACACTGCGAATTGTTATCTGATCAATAAATTTATCCAATTCCTCAACATTTTTAATCTGCATATCATCAAAAATAATCATTGTTAATGCAAGTCGTAACAGCGTGTGACATCGGATACTTCTTGCAAAAGCGTGACCGTCCAACATTTTGTCAATAGAATTGGGTGCATATATTGTGCTGATAACTTCCTTGATTCCGCTTCCATCCATTACATAACCTATGCAGCCAAGAAAAGACATAAGCATGTGAAAACCTCCGAGTCTTACAACTACTTTGGATAAGTCAGGATTATCTTCTGAAGTGGCTACGATTTCACGAGCCTTAATATATAATGGTTGGTCAAAAGTTATTATACATGTGCTTTGTCCATGTGATTTGGCAGCATTTATAGAACACTGTATTGTGGTGTGAATTGTATTTACATGACTCGCAGGATGATGAATGAATGGAAGAAATAGGATCCGAGAAGTAGAAAAGTTACGATTGTCTTTTGTTAGTTGCTCCAAAAATCCATTCCATCCCGGTACTGGTGACATATTTCTCCATTTTCCATACATCCAAAACAAATCCACTGTATTACACATTTGTTCGGTTAATACATTAGTATTAGTCAAATTTTGTACTTCAATCCTACTCAATCCTAGTACACCTGCATTTTCATAGGTCAAGAGAGGCACATGTGACAATGTTGCTAAGTCTTTTGCACTTGGTGTCATGATACATTTTTTAATACGTTCGTGAGAAATAACAGCCGTTTCTGGAGTTACTATTTTTATCATACCCATTACGTGAAGAGTATTATGTCCATCGAGAGTATAAACGTTAATGTCTGCATTGTCTGCTACATACTGTACAAGGGCACCTGATTCTGATGATAGAATCTGCGGCTGTGGATGATAAACAGCTGAAATTTCGTACTTTATAGTATCTTTATATGAAGCAGCAAAACCAAAACTTGACAAAACATCCAAAAGTCTTTTTGAAGTATACATTCTATGGAGAAAAACAGATAATCCTAATAATAATTGCGATGAGAATGACCTTTGTCGCACTGAAGCCATTATAGAATGACTTAAAGCGGTACATTTTATCTTCAAATAATCCGTATTTCCTTTCCTTTTCTTCATAATTACTTCTTGCAAAAAATGTAATAATGTTTTTGGAATATCTTCGTTGATATTCTCGAACATTTTACTCGGAGGCGGATAAGAATTGGTCTCAACTACAGAACCTCGAATATCCTCCCTAATAATCGCCGCAGCAGCTTCCACTATACGTAAGCGTTCTTCGTCCGGAGTGTTTTTTTTACTCTCATACCAAGCTTTGGACAAAATATGGGCTTGAGAATCGCGAAAAGAAATAATGGTGAATGATCTGTCCTTCGTCGTGACTACAATATCAGTTGAATATTTTTCCCGTAATTTTGCAATTATTGTCTTATCATCTGGCACGTAATCTGTAAGGATATCTTTTAACTCTTTCAATGTAAACTGAGAATCTTCGTTATTTTCAATGTAATAAAAGATTTCTTCCATTGCTGATGTTACGTTATCGTTTTGACGAGGAATTGGACTTTTAGAAGTTGACGGTGTTTCACGCAGAAACTTTGCATAACAATCACGGTGGTATTTTGATTCAGCTGCTACCAAATCAATTTCAGAAAGAATGCGACTTTTCACTAGTCGCCCAAAGGAATCTCCCCGTTTATCTGCTACTTGTAAAATGTTGTTTTTAAATTCAATTGTACTAACTTTAGAAATTTGACGTCTGTATTTCTGCGTTTTTTTTTCTCAACTTCTTCATCAGCTACTTCACCACAAAATATACAAAGAGTTTTAAAATCAAAGGGACCGGCTCGTTTCTTACGAGGCGAGGTTGAAGTCGAAGAATCTTCATCTTCTTGGCGCCGTTTTGCTGCTGTAATTGAGTTTTTACTAATGTACACTTTTCGACACTCTGTATGTACGTTTACAGAAGTCACGGTGTTCAAATATTCGATGTATCCATCATTTCTTTTGATACTTGCAGTTTTTAATGTTTGTAAACCCCGCACGACATTCACTATATCACCATCTGAAAGCGGTCGATCACATCTAAAGCACAGACTAGCCATCCCGCGTAAAAAAGAACGTCTTTCAATGAAGAAAATCTACTGGCTTTATGAACTGATGGAAATGGGTAGATATGTGAAAGTAAAACGCAATGGTTTGTGTAATTAAACTCTTTCTTTTATTCGAAAGGTCGCACAAGGAAAGCACTTCTTCACTTTACTCTACTTCTTAAGAGACTAACCAAAATGATTTTTAACAGTCTAGCGAACCGAGTCACCAGACGATAAAGGCGAGAAAGAACCCTCAGTTCTTTCTCCCTACGATATCACTGTTTATGTTTATGCAAGCCGGCCCTTCCTCTTGGGATATGCATGGATTCCTCTTTTTGGGCATATACATTCCCAAACAGAGTAACTAAAAACCAATATGAACTAAGACTTTATTGTTCAAAACATTTTATTTAAGTTCTTTGTCGGTCTTCGCGGGATTGCGGACTAATGAAGTTCCCCATCCGGTGGATATTTCCGTACCCGCGATTTCTCAGAGACAACCGTCGTGTTCCCGCGACGGAACAGTTTGCATATAATATATACGACCTTTGCATTTCACTACAAAAGTGATGCAGAAAAGGATACATTTTTTGTTATTAATTATGTATTATAATTTTTTGCATAAATGAACAAACTTTTAACTGAAATAATAATGGGAATTCAATTTTCTAGTATAACTACTAAGAGAAAAGTGTATTTATAGTTATAGTTCCGCAGTATGTACAGTATTACCTATTAAAAAATGCGCGCTCCCGCTTCTTCACGCTATATCTCGAAAACAGTTAATCGCACAAAAAATGTATACAACCAAACTTGTAGAGAATACTATTTTACGTAAGTTTTGTTATAACTTCTTAAGACATCAGACTAACCGGAAGCGAGATTTTCGCAAAAAATTGTTTTTCATGACCTTTGACCTTCGATATCTCGAGACGCACAAGGGTGAGCATATGAGACTTTTTGGTGCTTCATTAGAACATCAAAACGAAGATCTCTGCAAAAATCTAGCTTGCTTTCTCTCATTCCGCAGATGAGGTCTTTATTTGCCTTATTTCCCTGGAGTAATCGGGAAATCAGACGTTTGACACTTTTCGCTCTTACGCAGCACACACAGCGCACTCTTCTCAAGCCAACTCTAACTATAAAATTCTTGACCGTCGGTAAAGTTTCGACAATGTCGGTATCTCTGCTTGTTTAATTCGGGATGATACATACGGTATGGCGCTTGGGACAAGGTTGCGTTGTCGGTAATGAGTCGGTAATGAAGAACATTTGAGGTTAGAATTACATTTTTATATTTTATTGATAATTAAAATTGGGTTACAATATATAGCGATAGCATTACAAATTTAGAAAAATAATGTATAATACTAAGACGAGTAAAATTTTATTATTCCTACTTTACTATCACTAGATTTACGGAACCCCGTCAATTTGACGGGTGACTTATTCAATTTCGATTGTTTAATAATACATGAGATAATTTTAACTTAACTTTTATTAGGTAATAATCAGGCCAAAAAACAACAAAAATCACTGCTCGTCTGACGTTTGAGTTCCTCTTCGAACGAATCCTTCATTTCGTCTCCGAAGAGGGTTCGGAGAGGAATCGAAGCGTCAGACGTGTTGTGATTTTTGTTGCTTTTGGCCTGATTATTACCTAATAAAAGTTAAGTTAAATTAACCTCACATATTATTAAACAATCGAAATTGAATACCTATATCTCTCTTGTACAGCGAAATATAATGTACGGAAAAGTATTCTAACAATTTAGTCTAAAATCTCATAGATTCTTAAGATAATATTACTTCTGTCGCCTGTAGTTTAATATTAATTTAACTTAACTTTTATTAGGTAATAATCAGGCCAAAAAACAACAAAAATCACTGCACGTCTGACGTTTCGGTTCTTTTTCGAATGAATCCTTCATTGTGTCTCCGGAGAGGGTTCGGAGAGGAATCGAAGCGTCAGACGTGTTGTTCTATGACATGCTCATGGTTCTATGACGTAGCCTGAGGGGCACCAGGTCTCATGCCCCTTCCTCTGGTCTGAAATACGAATTCGATATAATACTCCTTATAAGGAATACGAATTCGATATAATACTGCCTACTATTAATCTCAGGGACGTTACTTACTCGATAGCTGAGCTGCTACACTGACCAATGCCTGCGATCTCCTTTCCATGTTCCTTCGCCTCCGAGTCGATGGAATATCTGGCCTTCCTGAATCTCGCGTACCTCCTCCTGGCAATTTTTCCATTCTGGCTGCATCGATGACGCTGGATCTGCAACTGTATGAAAGACAAGCATATGAGATAATAAAGAAACTTATTCATCTATCTGCTTTTTGCAAATAATTTCATGAAATTAGCTATTAATACTTACCCTTCTATGCAGGAGAAGCTGGATAATATTTATTTTCTGCTCGTAGGTCCTTATTCCGAAGATCTTGCCCCCGAATGCTTTAACCCATTCCGTGTAAACGTGGGTCATTCGTGTCCACGCGATTTTTAACCATTTGCGTGATGCAGTACGCAAATTCGTTATGGTTAATATATGGTTATTTAAACAATTCGTTTTTTTCTAGAGGAATCCTTTTGAAATTTGTTTGAAGACATTTAAGAAAGTGAGGCTGGACACGAATAACCCACGTTTACACTCAACGTGCACTAAAAAAAACGTTTACACTCGATGTGCACTAAAGAAACGTTTGCACGCGCGTTAACATTAAACACTGACGGCTTCTTAAACAAAAAAAAACACGCGTGAACCGAACTGATCGCCACTGATGTTAACGTCAATCTAAGGGCTCTGACAGCTGAGGCGATACGCACGCCACGCCGCGGATTTGTATGATATCTATTCGCTAAGCACAGGGCCGTGTCTAACGAGGGGCCATTTCGTGCCACGCACGAAGGCGCACTAGCCATGGGACGCCGACACTAGAAAAGGGCGCTAAGCATGAAGACGTCTCAACATCTAGAGGCGGCACTGATTCGCTAAGCTGCCGGCACAACCTTGTTTTCGCCTTGTTTTCACCTTGTCGCGTGAACCTGGTATCTCTCTGTTATTGCAAGCTTGAAACAGGCTAACGGTACAGGGCAGGGGTCAGTTTCGGCTATGCAAGGAACAGACAGGCTTGCAGCAACCCTGTTTTAACCTTGCAGCGTAACCTTGCAAAACGTACCTTGTAACAAGGTTCAACCTTGCACAACCTGGACAGATTTCTACCTGGGTACACCCGTCTCCTCCTGTACGGCATTTACTGGGATAGAAAGAAATCAAATTTGTCAATTAAATCAAACTGACATCCTGTATTATTTGACAAAAAAAACTAATTTTCCCTTGCAATGTACGGTGGTCAGTGAACGGCAAGCAGAAGGCTGAAGATTCGCATACACTGTTATACGTAACATGGCAAACCAACGCCAACCAACGCGGCGTTGGTTTGTAGGTTAGGTCGTGAACAAAGAGGCCCATGGAAATTGCAGAGCTAAGGAAAAACTGTTTTTATTCTACTAACTAAGTACTCCATGAAACGAGTGAAGACGTATGCAGTAAATGAAATTATTTCGAAGATTGTGAGAATACACGTGGATATGACCAGCTATCTTACGAAATAAACAAAATTAGAATCTTAGTTTTACTTACGTTCGAATACTTCCGTATATTCGCCCAGATCATTCGCATTGAGCCACTTAACCACTTCTTCCATTTTCACAGTTTGCGAATAACAATTAGACTTGACACGATGCACGACACGACGCCGGACGCGGCCATATGCAAAATGAAACAAGTTTTGGCGTGTTTTCCACGGCAGAGTAATCACGTGGTTATCGCGATAGACCGCATACTAACTTTAAGAGAATATTCTTGATACTCTAGGATTCTGCATGAAATATACTAATGATTTAGAGGATTTGATTAGTATGTATGATTAGTATGTTACCATACTAGAAATAAGAATAAATTTCTTTCTGTGTTTAAGTTGTCGTTCCGAGGTAGAGTTCGCTAAAAGTAACAATTTTTCTCCTGCGATATTTTTCCAAATTGAAGACAGGGACGGAATTTCTAAGTACATCGATTCTTTATCTAACGAGACATTCGAGAAAAACGTTGCCACAAATTCTTCGAAAGATTTCGATAATGCAAATATGTACTACTGTCCAGAAATAGTAGCGTGTTTCAAGTTACTGTTCTGCCAATTTCCGGCTTGGACTAACGTAATGCGGTCTTCCTTTAAATCACCTCACATCGTCGCAACCTCCGCAGCATCGAACAATTATTTTCGAAACATAAAAGATAAATTGTTGGAAAATCGCACGCCGGTGCGAGCTGATAAATTTGCGGTAAAACACATAGACTCGATCAATAACGATATGATCAAGTCGCGAGCGGCTCTTGAAAAAAGGAAAATGGAATGCGAAGGTAAAATAAATCCAATGTGTTCATTTTCATCTTCAGCTGAAAATATAATCAATATAGATACAATTTTCCCCGCGAACGAAGAAAAAAAATTGTACGAACAGCGAGAAAATTGGCGGAACAAAGGTGATGATAACGACGATATTTTTTTTTGATTCTCACGGCACTGACCATCATTCTTTGACTAATTCAATACTTGATATACGCGATTTTCAACCAAAATTCGACTCGACTAGGAAAGCATACGAGAACATTGTTTTCGAACGCGAACATCGGAAAATAACTTTTCTATTAAATTCTCTATCTCCGAAAATTTAATAATGGAAAATCGTGTTGATCCCGAGCCACTTATAGATAAAATAGACTGTAAAAATCGAGGAAAGTACGTTACTCTCTGCCCAGAAATTAATGTTATTCATCAAAAGTCCGAAAGAAGCTCGCGCTCCACTCAACGCATACTACGAAACGGATCCCACCCCAGAATCGAAAACTAATAAATAAGAATTATTTCTTTTTTACCAATACATGTCCTTTCGATTCTGTTTTGGAAATTCTTGTCGCGGGATATCTGAGCTCCAAACCATTCCAAATTTTTGTTGATAGCGAAGAGAAACAATCTAACTGCATATTTCGCATGCTAAAGATGTATGTTAAAGAAGGCCTAAAAAACAAATATACGATGAACGAGCTTATGGGTGAATGCCCCCAAATAAAAGAAAACAGCTTTCCATTTTGGCCAAAAAAAAACAATATTTTTGAGAGAAAACTAGAATAAAAGCTTGGTTTACCAATTAAAAACAAATATTTACAGGAGACAGTTCATTTTTGTCATTATTTTTTATTTTATTTAGCTTTTCTTTAAATTTAACAGCAGGGGAATCACTGAAAAAGTTAATGGACTTAAACCAAATTCGGTATAAGGGGTTTTTTAGATCGCTGATCACGAATCTGAAGTCGGATTTCAAAAATTCAAGATGGCGGATCCAATATGGCGGACGATATTTTCGAAAATCGACGGATTTATGCCAAATTTGGTACAGGAAGGTTTTTTGGATCACTGATCACGAATATGAAGTTATATTTGCAAAAATTCAAAACTTTCGGAAATCTCGTCCGCCATGTTTGATCCGCCATTTTGAATTTCTGAAAACTGACTTCAGATTCGTGATCAGCGACCCAAATAACCAATCATGAAAATCATGATCTCCGGCTGGTTTTTTGAGATTAAAACAAAAATGTGATGTGATGGCCAAATTTTGACACCAGATTCGTGATCAGGAGGCAAAATTACTTTCGATATCATATATCGCATCGAAAGTATACCCTACTTACGAGCTTACCTTTCATAATGCCCATTCCCCTGTAGAAACATCATTCCCCTGGAACTATTTTTCCAGGGGAATGACAAAATATGAGGTTATTTTCAATTAAATTTGAACGGGTTGAGCGTCATTATAAGGCTTACACCCAGACATATATTAATATTAACCTTAATTATTTACTTCTAGTTCGCAACATAATTTCAATATTCACTAGAACTATTACTTACCAGGGGAATGACAGTTTCAATGTGACTACAGAAAAAAATTCTGTAACTTATAAATTAAACTTGAGAATAAATGCACGTAAACCAATCAGTTTTTGGAAACCCACTGAGTATCACTCTTGCTACTTACTCTCACCTGGAAAAACAAACCTCTGGCTCCATTTCCCAGGCATTAATGGAATTTTAACATGTGCAGGAAAATTACATCCATATTGTGGATACGCAAGTTTAACATTTTTTTAGACTTATGAGTGTAACTTTTTTATTTATTTATCTACTACGACTTTTAAACAGAGTTTTTTGTAGGTAGATCTTAATTTATAGCTGCTTAAGCATTCCAAATACTCTTTCACTTTATGTCTAATGGCTGTAAGCGAAGGAGATACAAACCAGGGGAATGACAATTTACACCTGAAATATTAAATAAAAACGGAATTTTATAAAACTAAAAAATATAATCAACGACCCAATAAAACTAAGGCAAAGAGTGCTTAAAAGAGATATCTAACACATTAGAGTTTAAACCCAGGAACAGTGCATCGCTGATACTGTATATTTTGCACTTTACAGGCAACCACCTTTATATGTTTCTTGCATTGTACTCGTCGAAAAACAATAGAATCGACTGCGAAGATAATGCGTCTGTTATTCAAAGATTAATGGAAAAATACACTGCACCGATGGAGAGCACGAAATGTCAGCGGGCAGCGTGTTCCGCGGTAAAAACTAAAAAAAAACCGATTCTAGACATTAATTTGAAGCCAATCTGGCAAGGAGGTTTTCGTGTATAAGAAATCGTCGAAAAATCTATTCAAGAATCAAATAACTTTTATTGTACAATTTGCCGCGAGTCTACCGTACTAAAAACTATAGATCTTGGGGAGCATACATTTGCATCGATACGGAATACGCAATGTTGATTCAATCGAAAAAACGAACATTGTTAAAGAAGGTGTATACCTACGAGATATTCCTATTGCATTAAGACTACGGAACACAGATTTCATTTTGTCAGGTGTTATCGTGTATGAATCGGCTGCATATTCGACGTCGTCCACCGGCCACTACATCACCTACACTAGAACGGTTGATAATAAGTGGTACGAACTCAACGACTTGAATATTAAATCACAACTTATCACTACCGATAGGAAAAGAATGAAAATTGTCCTAGTGCTTTACGTACCTGTCTGAAAAACCGTTCGTAATTTAAAAAAAAGTACAAAAACCAGTTTATAAAATATTCCCGCAAAAAGCATGCGTGGAAAATTTTTTATCGTTCTTCACTTTCTTACTTACGTTTCTTCTTCCGATACTAGTTACTAGTGTATATTTATAAATTTATTATACTTTTCAGTGTACTTTGCAAGAGGGCTTTATTTTAGGCTTACGAGTAAAAAAAGCTTATGATAAAAACAAATTAGATATAAGATTAACACATAAGGTAATGATTTATTTGTCTGAGATTTAAAAATACTGATTGTCTTGATAAGGTACATAGATCCCTACAGCGTGGGATAACGGTGATTTAAAAAAGTACAAACTATAGTTTGTAATGTAAAAAGCAATATTCGCACACGCGAAGAATGCGTAGAACTGACTTTTCATAGTACTATACTTTCTTACTTACAATACTATATAGTTAGAGTAGAACATATTTATAAGTCTATTATCTTGTTAAATGTGCTTCGTAAAAAAAGTTCTTATTTTATTATGATTATGTTTGGGAAGGTTAGGTTCGGACAACGTTGAAACTACGACTGACTTTATTGGTTATGGCTAGCGCGAGGCGAGAGCCCACACACATACAAACGACCACACATATCACAGTCGGCACACCGGGCTGCATGGCGACAGGCGCATACAGGATTCAGTTCGGAAGATTCCGCCCGCCACTTCGTGTAGCGAAGATTACTCTACTTAACATAGACTATAGATTATGACGATAAGGATTTGAATATCTCATGTTCCGACTGAATAATGTAGGTTTTATGTTACGTCGTTATAATTGTTGATTACCTATCTAATGTGTGTGGTTCGTTGCATACATAATTTGGTTTGATTTAACCCTCCGGCGGGCGCGCCTGCGGCAAAAAGCCGCATATGTACATTTTTCTGTAATAACTAAGATATGACGAGCCCTGTAGTATAGTGCATCTAGGTATTCTTTGTCCACGTTATTGGCTCCGCCTACCGGCAGATTTGGTGCCATATGCCATTTCCGTTCAGTTGTTACAGACGTTCGGTTCGAAGCGATTTCAATTTGCGGTGTCCTTGCCGGAACGCGCCCAGTCATATAAGTTTTATTTATTATTAAATTTGTTGTATTGTGTAATATTGTCAACATTTTTTGTATTATGTTTGTCAACATTGTGGGAAAAATACTTGTAAGAAGCACAGTAACATTATCGTCAAGTGTAGAATGTGAGCAGGGAGAACAAATGGAAGTTGAATAATTTAATTCTTTTTGGTTTTGAAAGTTTATATGGGGCATTCTGTGTCAAGACAGCCACTTTTTTCATGAGGGTCTCAAAAAAATCTGATTTTTATTTACATAGTCATACTTGATGCAAAAACATTACCAAATTTTAACTTTAAAGTTTCAAGTATACTATTAATGGCATAAAAAACTGTATACATGAAAATTTTTGTTTTTTTCTCAATTTTTCAAAAAAAAATATATCAAAAGTTTAAAGTGACATTAAAAGGCATTCTTTACAAAAAAAAGTGAAAAAAACACCAGAAAATATTTATTTCGCCAATGTGTCTCGATTTTTCTTTAAAAAAATTCAGTTTATTTGAAATCAATAAAAACTGTAGAAAAAATTTGGTAATGGGAGGGCCATTTCTTCATGAAGAAAAAATTTTTTTTTAATTTTTCGTCTCTTAAAAATGTTTTTTTTAATCAGAATATGTTCTTTATCCTTCTATGCATAGAGAAGGATAAAGAACATTTTCTGATTTAAAGAAAAAATTGTTTTTAAGTTTTTTCTTAAACATTTTCTGATTAAAAAAAATTTTAACAAAAAACTGAAGAATTTTGTCTTCATGAAGAAATGGTCCTCCCATTATCAAATTTTCTTCTACGCAGTTTTTATTGATTACAAATATACTGAATTTTTTAAAGAAAAATCGAGACTGTCGCAATGGCGAAATAAATATTTTCTTGTTTTTTTTTCACTTTTTTGTTAAAACCTGCCTTAATATCACTTAAAAATGTTGATATATTTTTTTTGACAAATTGAGAAAAAAAATGTTCATGTATATAAAGTTGTTTATGCCATTAATAGTATAGTATTTTTTCTTCATGAAGAAATGGTCCTCCCACTACCAAATTTTTTTCTGCGCAGTTTTTATTGATTTCACAAATACTGAATTTTTTAAAGAAAAATGGCGACTGTCGCATTGGCGAAATAAATATTTTCTTGTTTTTTTCACTTTTTTGTTAAAAAGTTCCTTAATATCACTTAAAAATGTTGGTTTTTTTTGACAAATTGAGAAAAAACAAAAAATTTCATGTATATAAAGTTGTTTATGCCATTAATAGTATAGGGGAAGGTCGTCAGGGTTGGCCATAGTTTTGACTTTTGCCCATAATTTCCATGTAAAAAAGAATTCTTATAATTACTGCGCATTCTTAGAAAGGTTCGGAAAAAAGGAAACTTTTCCGACATATTACGAATTTATTGAATGAAAAATAAAAAAGTAATGGGTATTTTTTAAAAATTAGAAATACTGTCAAGGTTAGCTAGTGCTGTCTAGGTTGGCCAGCCGTTGAAAATCGACGAAATATAGGCGCTAAATTATTTTGAATCGCAATTTTGACAAATAAAGTAGCTGGTCGTCATTTTCGCACACTTCAAATGCACTTCTCTTTTGCATTCAATGCATGCAACGGAATTGTTAATATTTAAACGATGAGGCATCGCTTCCAAACAGATGAGACAAAAGTCCTCGTCTTCATCCGAAGAGGGCTTTTTCTGCACTTTTTTGGGTGGACGACCTCGTTTTGCTGGTGTTTTTGTAGCGGACTTCGTTGGGGTTTGTGCTACACGTTTTTTGGATGTCTTCGAAATGTCTCGCTCTTTTTGTTTCTCGCGCAATGTGGAGATGCTCTCGGGCGAACTCAGAACTGTGCTATTCATGGGGCGACGTGCTCGTTTCGATTTTCTTGCTGGCATGGCAGCCTGCAGAGGTCAAATTGAGATCAAAATAGACGAAAGGTTCGACTCACTAGGCGTGGATGTTGAAGGCTCAGTGGACCTCGTGTCTTTTTCATGCACACCAACTTTGGGGACTTCTGAAACAATTATATGACGCTGTAATTCCGTGTCGTTGACTTCGGCCTCAATTACAGCTCGATCATATTCACCACTAGACGCCGCTTGCAAGAAGTCCGAATCCGCAAAAATGTCAGAATTGTATGGGGCAATTCCCGTGGCGAGAAATCCGGCTTTGATATTTCGTGGCGTCAACGCCAATTCCACTGTGGATCCGACTAAGCCTGCGATGTGTCGGATTTCCAGACATTTACAAGCGTGGTTCTTTTGCCATGCATTTCATTGTGACTTGTAGTAGGCTTTCACTTTTTTAACGTTTCGTAGCATCAAAAAATGACAAAGCGTTGCTATTACCCCGAAAAGAAGAAAAAATCACGGTAGCCAACCTTGACTACACAAATGGTCCAACCTTGACGACAAACACCAGGTCCACATCGCATCACACCACAACCAAACGGGTTATCAAATTGAACTATCCTCTTGGTTTATTCCTAAAGGATAACCATATGACACATTTATATGCTTACTTTGACTACTGCATGTTTTAGCTTCAAGTTCTGATACCGTATTCACTGATATTGGAAAACTTTTTTCGTCTTTCCCAAACCACTCACAATCAGTGCACATCACGTTTTACATTCACGCTTCAAACTCGATGCTGTCACGAAAAGTTTGCTGTTACCAATAGAAGTTTTACCACTCTTGCAGATAGTTGAAACTAGTTTTATAAGCTGAAATATCGTAAATGGCCGACCTAGACGACAGGCCGACCCTGACGACCTTCCCCTACTTGAAACTTTAAAGTTAAAATTTATTTTTCAAATCGATGTATACCATTAACGGAACGTGAAAAAATCTAAAAAACTCAGGTAATATTTTTTCATCAAGTATGACTATGTAAATAAAAATCAGATTTTTTTGAGACCCTCATGAAATAAAGTGACTGTCTTGACACAGAATGTCCCAATATGTTAGTCTATATTTCTTTGGTTTTTATTTGTTTCGAAAAATATATATTTTTTAGTAAAATAGAACAGTACAGGTTAAAGGAAGTTGAATAATACGATTTTTGTTTTAAAAAGTTTATATTTTAGTTTATATTATTTTCTTCAGTTTACATTTTCTTCAAAATGCTTATACATATATTCTTTTAGTTTAATAAAATAATTAAGCAATATTCTTATAGTTTAATAAAATAATTAAGCAATAAGCATGGTACCTTTGACTTATTTTGCTACATAGAACATATTTTCTTGGTTGTTTGTGAACTAGAAAGTGAAGAATTAAATGCGGTGTAAATGCCGCGGCGCGCCCGCTCATGGGAATTCCAGATGAGCGCCCGCCGGAGGGTTAAATAACATAAAATAGATACACCAAAACTTTAGATGGCTATTCGCGTTTATATATTGAGTCGGCCGCCCGCCGTAACGGCTATAGTTAACGAGGTATATTTGTATAAAATAATTTTGTAGTCATAAACGGTTTTCTAGTTAATTAGTTATAAATGAATATAGTGTTAAATGAACTTCCGAATTATAATATAAGTGAACAGAGAGGGCATCTGCCACTCTGTACAAAAGTTATCAAATCTAAGAGGGTAAATGCCACTCATTACAACAATTTGACTAGCTCTTACTAGCTTACTACTACTTGCTTACTCTTACTAGCTACTCACTAGCTCTTGATGATTTTTTATCCATTCTCCAAGTTGATGGGTAGGACGACGATCTTGGTGATGGGGCGAAGTAAGTCTCCGTGAGCTGTCCGTAGCAGTGCCTTTCTGACGTGACCATACTTATCAGGATAAACTTCCAATACCCTTGCGAGTGGCCATTTCGTTGGTGGGCAAAGTTCATTTTTAATTAGAATTATCATGCCAGGTTTGAGAGATGGTTTCGGTGTTGGCCAACGATGAAGCCTTTGCAGTGATTGTAAATATTCATCCTTCCAACGGTTCCAAAAGTGATTTCTCATGGCTGTAACCTGTTTATACCTTGATGTTGTTGCCTGAGCATTTGTTACAGGTGATTCTGGTATGGCAACGAAAGACTCCCAATGAGAAAATGACCCGGAGTTAGGGGGCACAAATCAGTTGGATCATTGCTGGTAGCATACAATGGCCTTGAATTTAATACGGCTTCAATTTGGCAAAGTAAAGTTGACATCTCCTCGAATGTGAGAGTGTGATCTCCGACAATTTTTACTAAGTGAGATTTAACTGATTTTACTCCAGCCTCCCATAATCCCCCATGATGCGGTGCTGATCGTGGAATAAATGTCCACGTCGTTCCATCTTTAGCTAGCGATATGCAAGTCCCTTTGTAGAAGTCCGAACTTTGCTTGAACATTCTTTTAAGTTCGGCTGAAGCTCCTTGGAAGTTTGTTCCGTTGCCACTCCATAGTTGAGAGCAATGACCTCGACGTGATACAAAGCGTTTAAACGCTGCTAAAAGCCTTTTGTGGTGAGATCAGAGACAACCTCCAAATGGATTGCTTTCGTTGGAAAACATATGAACAGACAAATGTACGCCTTGAAAGATTTATGCCCTCGTCCTGAAGCTGATCTCAGTTTAATCAGACGTATTGCTGACGTAATGATTTTGCGTCCTTGAATGATCCAGAATTTCTTGATTATATAATTTCTGGTGACTTCAGTACCTCCATGATGTGCATTATCTGCTAAGAGGAATGACAAATTGGAGTATTTTGACAATATTAAAGGATATTTCTCGTCATATGAGAGGAATGCTCGTTGTAGACGACCACCAATGCGAAGGCAATTCTCCGCATCTAAAAAAGGCCTTAGTCTGAGAATTGATGACGTGCTCTTCAATGGTTTTGACTGTGATAAAGAGGTGATTTCATCCTTGAAATGGTGAATTTGAGATACTCGGGTGAGTATTATTAACGCTCTTTGATATTCTTCGCCTGAAAGTGGCTTGACATCTGATGAACTCTGTTTCGTTGACGATTGAGTGTTGCGGCTGTTGTAGGACGACCTCGATCTTGCATTTGATGTGAAGCGAGTTATGCAGGCAACAGTGCGTATCAAGGTTGTCAATGACGAAAATCGTGTCAATAAGTCCCATTCTGGTTCTTTTGATTGAACTACGTGGATTGTTCGACGTTCTTCTTGACATTCTGTCACCTCTTCCGTAACCTGAGGCCAGTGATTCATTGATTTGGTGATCCATTCTGGGCCATGCCACCAAGTCGATAATCCTTTAACCCTCCGGCGGGCGCGCTACTGAAATTCCCATGAGCGGGCGCCGCGGCATTTACACCGCATTTAATTCTTCACTTTTCTAGTTCACAAACAACCAGGAAAATATGTTCTATGTAGCAAAATAAGTCAAAGGTACCATGCTTATTGCTTAATTATTTTATTAAACTAAAAGAATATTGCTTAATTATTTTATTAAACTAAAAAAATATTGCTTAATTATTTTATTAAACTAAAAGAATATTGCTTAATTATTTTATTAAACTAAAAGAATATATGTATAAGCATTTTGAAAAAAATTTAAACTGAAGAAAATAATATAAACAAATATAAACTTTTTAAAAGAAAAATCATATTATTCAACTTCCTTTAACCTGTACTGTTTTATTGAACTAAAAAAAATATATTTTTCGAAACAAATAGAAACCAAAGAAATATAGATTGAAATATAAACTGTCAAAAACCAAAAAAAAATTAAATTATTCAACTTCCATTTGTTCTCCCTGCTCATGTTCTAGACACTTGACATGACTTGTTACTGTGCTTCTTACAAGTATTTTTCCCGCATTTTTGACAAACATAATACAAAAAATGTTCACAATATTACATAATACACCAAATTTAATAATAAATAAAATTTACATGGCTGGGGGCGCGCTGCGTCAAACACACCGCAAATTGAAACCGCTTCGAACCGAACGTCTGTAACAACAGAGCGGAAGTGGCATATGGCACCAAATTTGCCGGTAAGCGGAGCCAATAACGTGGACAAAGAATACCTAGACGTACAATACTACAGGGCTCGTCATATCTTAGTTATAACAGAAAAATGTAAATTTGCGGCATTTTGCCGCTGGCGCGCCCGCCGGAGGGTTAATTCCTTTAGAGACATTCTACGAGTGGCTGCATCTGCTGGATTCTCATGAGTAGACACATGTCCCTATATCTCTGGTGAGAAGGCGAATTGGATCGCTGCGACACGATGAGCCACAAACGGTTTCCATATTGACGGGTGTTTTTTCAACCAAGCTAGTACTACTTTGGCGTCCGTCCAGGCGTGCATCGGACAATCAAGCTCTAGTCCAGTTAGTACCTTCTGTAGCAATTTTGTGAGCAGTAGTGCTCCACATAGCTCGAGTCGTGGAATATTCGGTACCGCCATGCCTTTGATTGGAGCCACCTTTGACTTGCTGACTAGCAAGGTTGATGTGTGATTTTGCATATTACATATATATATGACTGCGGCGTATGCCCTTTCAGACGCATCTGAAAATCCGTGAATGTGGACGACAGCCTTTTGTGATGTGCAAGCCCAACGGGGAATCGAAAGTTTCTCAAGTTTGGGCAAGTTGACCTTAAGGGATCTACCCTAATTAGAATTTTCGAAAAATCGATTTTTTTTATTGCATTTTTCGAAAGTATACATATTTAAAAGTATCATACTAAAATTGTATAAAGATCCGAGCAGTCTAAGTGTACTTTTGAACGACGTTTACTTAGCTATCTGAGCGCGCTAACATACGCACCGCTCGGAACGGTACTACTTACCTGCCTTTGTATACATGAGGTGCTGTTATCTTTTGTAAGTATCATCCAACTATACAACGTTCTCTCTACATTAGTCGTGTTTGAAATTTTCAACCGTCAACATCAACGTTAAAAAAGAGCAGCAAAAACAGTTGTCGCGAAAAAGAAAAAAACCGCCGTAAAAAAAGTTCCTGTTGTAAAAACTCAGGATTTAACGATCAAATTAATGAAAGACAGGCAAAAAACTATGGTTTAGCAATTCAAAGACATCCCGATTCAGTGGAAAAAATGCGCAAGGAAATCTGGGCAGGATTTTATCATAAGATTTCAACTGACAGCAATCCACAGCATTCATACTGTTCTGAATCCTGGTGTAAATACAAGAAAGCTGTAAGTAAGTAAAGCTGAGCAATTTTCGTGGGGTCACTGACTTCATGCATGTGACCTAAGGATCTATACTCTTCCATAAAATCTTGATACTTAGATGAGAGTATAGCATTTTTTTCATTTTGAACTCTGAGGCAAGATATTGTGCTAGCGCCTTAGAGCGCGATTCGCCAAGTAACTTGTGGGCCTGTGGCTTGAGCGGTAGACGAACTTCGTAGCGACCATCCTTGAGCCTCTTGTGTGTTTTCACAAACTGTTCTTCACAACCTTTTTCGTCTGGGGTTGGGATTTCAATGTTACTGAATTCTTCCACCTCCCAGATCCGTTTCAAGTTTTTGTTGAGTTCTTCCATCATTTGAATGCGGTTGGATACGACACAAGAGCGTTGCGACGAGTCATGGCCATATTTCCCGTGAGCTGGTCCCATGAGTACGTATCCGAATGGTGTACCATATGCCGTAGGTGTCCCTAGAGGACCCTCGATGCGATCGTTGAGGAATAGCTGTCCGCAGACGTCTGCTCCTAACAAGAAATCTATTTGAGACGGAGTTGCAAATGTTGGATCAGCTAGTTTAATGCCTTTTAGGTGATGCCAACTTCTTGATGCAATCCTTTTCGAAGGTGGTGCGTTAGACAGCTTTTTGACCACCAATGCTGTGAGGTTAATCGAGAAATCTCGATCTATGCAAGATTTTACTGACACGTTGACTGCGCTACTTGCTTTCGCGAGCTCTGTGCCATCGTAGATCGATATTATGGTTGAAGCCTTTTTTCGCTTCAACTTTAATGCTTGAGCAGCCCATTCAGAGATGAATGAGGTATCGGCTCCAGTGTCCAGGAGTGCCCTGACACAACAGGAGTTGCCATCACCTGAGGCAATGATAATACGTGCGGTTGCAAGTAATACAACTTCGCATGATTTGACTACTGCTACAGATGTACTTGAAGATTGCTCCTCATCCGATGAGTCTTGCGCATTTACTTGATTTACTGCTTTTGGTGCAGATTTCCTTTGTCACTTAGGGACTGGCAATTCAGTCGAGTAACTGTTGTGTAAAGTCGTGTGATGCTTCGACGAACATAGCACACAACGCCATTTACTTTTACAGGCCGTTGACTTATGTCCGGGCATTAAACAGTTCGAACAGAGTTTCTTACCTTTGGCTGTGTCCTTTTTTTCCGCATCTAACATTTTGCTGTAGCTCCTGCACTTCTATATGAGGTGCGGCTTTGAGTACAGTGGACATTGGAGTGAAGATTTTTTCTTTCCATCTCCTGAATTCACCTGACTGACGGTGGTGCGCTTGCCTTTCTGTTCTTTTGATTCGACTCTAGGATTGATGCAAGATGATAACGCCTGTTGCCTGTTTTCCAGGAACGTAATAAGCTCTTTGAACTTTGGAACGGCCGTGTTGTCGACCAAGGATTTCTCCCAGTCTAACCGTGTGGCTTGGTCCAGTTTTCTCGATAGTAGAAAGACGAACCATTCATCCCACTGTTCAACAGGTTTTGCTAGTATGCTACCCGAATGAACGTATTGTTTGTTGGAAAAAATCAATAATTCGCTTTATTTCTGCCGATGATTGGGTAAAAGCGCATGGAAGATCCATTAAGCTTGATCCATCCATATGATGCTGTGACAATAGCCTTTTATTTCCGTATCGATTCTCTAAAGACCTCCAAGTCCCTTGATAATTGTTCGCCGTTAAGGGAGTATTTTTTATGAGCGCTGCTGCATCACCTTTTATATGTCGTTGCAGATAAATCATTTTTTTACCTCTGGTATTGTTGGAATGTCGTGTACCATAGATACGAACTGATCTCTGAAGCTTTCCCATTCCAATAAATCGCCAGAAAACGTTGGAATATCAAGTTTCGGTAGTCGTGCCGATGCCGTAATTGGAAATTGAAGTCCTGAAGTTCCAGGACTGTGAGGATCCGGAACCGTCGCAGCATTCAAATTTGCCAATTGTTGGTCGATGTAGTCTGCCACTTCGAAATAACCATCCTCGGTGATATCAAATATTTTTTCCGTGACATACGCAGTTGGTTTAATCTCCTTGAATCCCGCGAGCCTTCGATCAAGTGTCAGGAATTCTTGCCAGTAGTTGTCGAGTACCTTTTTCCTATTTTGCAATACGACTGTAGTTAAGTTTGCCCTTCCCATTTTGCCAATGTTGATTTTGGTACGTAGGATGAGCTCCGACAACCTTCTGCTTTCCGCAATACTTTGTTCGAGAGGGTGGACATTTTCTCGATTAAACACGAAGAGTTTTATTAGAATATAAATTTAATAAGATTTTGTTCCTATGACCGTGGATATTGACGCGCACTGTTACTAGACGTCAAATTAATATCAAATTGAATTACGTTATTACTATCAAATTCAATTTATAGGTACGTTATATAAATTAACGTTAACGTCACTTCGGAACACCGTGTATTAATCGTGGAAGGTTAAATGATCGGTATGACTCTTGATCGGAACAAATTCGGCAACGTTATAATACGACTATGTATATACTTGTGAGGTTATAGTAATGATAAATTGAAACGACTTATGTTTGATGTTGTAGTATTATGCCTCGTCGCTCGTTATTCCATCGTTACTGCCTTGAAGATGCTTTTCGTGCAGCTAGAGCAGCTTGGAATGGATGCGACACCTTTTTCCCAATTGTACGTTGAGATTCGCCGAGCACGTTGCAATCTTGAATTTTTGCACTTACTTTGCACTCTCACGACTCACTTTTTGTTTACGCGTGTGAACCTTTTTAGTTATTACGTTCAATAAATGGGTTTCGGCACCAGATGTTTGGCAGAAATGGCAAGATACAAACTGCTTTCACAGTACCGCTTCTCCTTCCACTAGCGGCATTTTTGACTCTCCTAGAATTGACAAGATATCTTCGATACCGATATTCATCACTTTTGAATTGCATTTTTTTGCAAATATGAATTGGGTTTATTGCACTTGCACTCTTAAAACTACTTTTATTTACAAATACTTTGTTTACGTTACATGGTTATCTTGACATTCGGTCCGTAATGACGGCCATCTTAGGAAGAACGAAACGCCATCGTACGGCGGTGTCTGACACGAATAAAAATTCCGTAAGGCGTCAGCGAATAGACCAATCAGGATCAAGTACTCCGTTGTGGCAAAAACTCGCACTCCGGATCCTCACTGTGGCATCACAGTAACGTCACTCAGTGACGCCACCGCGTGACGCTTGGGTGAAAGTCACGCTTGGCTATCGGGGTGGTGTCAATTCGGGAGTTCAAGGCGTCAAACCTCAAAATTATGAATTTGCGAACAATGGAAATTACTCACCATTATTCACAAATTCACAATTTCGAGGTTAGACGCTTCGGTCACCCGAATTGACACCTACTCTAACTACCGACTCGATTTCTACCGGTATTAAATGACTCGAGTACCGACCTAGCCTGCCCGAAGGTAATTTCAAACTGGCCAATACCGTATGTCCCGGGCAGAACCGCACAGTTTCAGGGACCTCTTCGGCCGGGCTTGGTCGGTATTCGAGCCACTTTTACCGGTAGAAGTCGAGTCGGTAGTTAGAATTGGTATTAATTCGGGAGATTGAAGCGCCTAACCTCGAAATCGTGGATTTGTGAATTATGGTGAGTAATTACCATTATTCACAAATTCACAATTTGCAGATTAGACGCTTCGATCTCCCGAATTGACACCAACTCTAATTACCGACTCGACTTCTACCGGTAAAAGTGGCTCGAATACCGACCAAGCCCGGCCGAAGGGGTCCCTGCAACTGTGCGGTTCTGCCCGGAACATACGATACTACATGCCACCGGCATAACATGGATAACTTGTGGCTCAATAAACACCAAGTGGAAAACAACTTACCCGTGTTTTCTTCGTAATAAGTTAAATAAATCAACTGCTTTAAATTTTACTTTTCGATCTTCGAGGGGTTTTCTTCTTATAACATCACAATACCTAGCGGTGAACTGCTGAAAGTAAATTGCAACACACTACATTACAGATTGTCATCAATATATTGCGCTATTAAACACCAGATGACTTTACTAGGTCTAAAATCGGTGCTGTTTCACGGTACAACCGTTCCAAGGTACAGCACTCTCCCCTACTATTTTGAGAGTAAAACGCAGGAAGTTTTTTTGTTCTATCTCAAAAATTGAAATTTTGATGAATATTTTTGTGAAAAAACTCAAATTTCTAAGAGAATTTTCTTCTCCAGTTTTTCAAAAACATAAAAAATTTTAAAATGGAGAACAAAATTATTGGATTATAAAGAGGAAGTCTTAAACTATATTCCAGTTCAACGTTTGAGTCGATACATCAAAAAGAACGCAAATGGTAACTGTTTCTTCTGCGCGGGGTTCATTGGACCCTGTCTGACTACTACGTTATTTTACTACGGGTTAAATAAAGTCAAATGATTTTATAGTTACCTAGTACGATTTCTATGAATTTTTATCATCACTATCTTCTTCTTCGTCGGGCTTTTCTTCTTTCACTCTGCTTCAATTGTAAATAAAAAAAATGGGAAAACACAAGCAACAGCCGCAACAAGTTCTGTGTCCCGCCCACCATGCTTGCCCGTTCGGAGCACACTGACGTATTCACAAGCATGTAAATGACTTCCAAATGTGCTTGGGGCTTGTGGACGCTTGCCGAGGCTTGGCAAGCGTGTAAAGGACCCTTAAGAATGCCAATCATTATAATAGGGCCAATACTTGTCATTATAATAGGGTCAATCTATATAGGCCAGAGAGAGAGAGGGAAGTTATTTTTGATAATATGGTGCTTGTGGAACAAAATGCCCTAAAGCTGATTTATGCGGGATTATTTAGCTGTTTTGGTCCTGATTAACATACTAAAAGTCCCCATCCCTCCGAGGGTGCAAACAACCCCAAAACTACCCCTAAAGGTACACTTTTTTAATTCTTATCAAATATCTCAAAAACTACTCCTTTTCTTGAAAAAATGCAAGAGACCAAAATGAAAGCCAATAAAATTACCTACAATTTGGTGTATATATGTACACAATTTGAATAAACCAGTGGCGTACAGCAAGTGTCAAAAGTCATTAAATATTTTTCGGCCTTCAAAAAAACACTTTTCTCAGCGTAAATGCCATCGAATTATTTTCCCATGTAAAAGTACTCAAAAATAAAGAACAAATAGTATTAAATCAATAAAGTTAGGTATTTTTTTTATTTCAGTGTTTCTGAAATGTAAGAAATTTTACAATCGGCCCTTCATTACGTAATAGGCGTATGCTAGGCGGTTAAATGCAAGTGAAGACGGATAACATTTGGCCTTTCTACAATTAGTCTTACGGTTAATAGACCACAACATGGCAATCATTAATAGGCCCCGATTTTTAAAAAATGAAAACAATAAAAAGTTGTTTATTTCACAACTAAGCCAACATCTCGAAACAGCTGATATTAAAGTTTTCCAAGCACATGGGGATGCAGATACACTCATAGCGGAGAAAGTTCTTGAATCAAGAAAGTTAGAAAAATCGGTAACATTGGTTGGTGAAGACAGTGATTTAATGGTATTACTGTTATTCAAATCAAAAACGGACAATATTTATATGTTAAGACCCGGCAGCACTACAAAACCTAATAAAACAACGAACATAAATGCGTTTCAAAATAAGATAGATACTATGCGCGCGCGTGCTTCGATTTTATTTTCCCATACCGTTTTTGGATGTGATACTACCTCGACAATTTATAAAAAAGGAAAGTTGTCTACATATAGGCTTTCAGAGAAACATCAGGACCTAAAAGCCAAAGTAGCCATTTTTTAAATCCCACTGCAGACAAGAAGGATATAATCGCTATTGGAAAAGAGTTTCTATTGGCTCTGTGTGATGTCGGAAAGTCAGTAAAAACGCTAAATCAGCTACGCTTTTTCAAATTTCACAACAATGCATCAAGACAGAGTTTAAGTGCAAACTTCTCATTAACTTCTTTACCACCAACATCAGATGCAGCCGCTCAGCACAATTTGCGGGTATATTACTAAATCCAGGAATGGCTGGAAAATGAGTTAGAAGCTACCTCTTGGGGATGGAGAAAGCAGGGAGAACTTCTTTTACCAATAACGCGACCGACAAACCAATTACACCAGAATTCATCCTAAAATTGATATTCTGTAACTGTAAGACTGATTGTGGAAAGCTGTGTAAGTGTAAGAAATCTGGTCTAAACTGTTCAAATCTGTGTGGGCAATGTCAAGGACAGTCTTGTAGCCATATATTTCAACCCACTGAAAACGAAGACGACGAAGAAGATTTGATCTAGATTTTTTATTGTACATATCGATGGCTTAGGCGCAATAGGTCATAACCCACAACGCGTTTTTAACGCCATTTGATTGTAACCCTCAAAAGTATGTCCCTACAATACATCGTAAGCCTTATCTCCATTGAAAAGGCTCTCTATTTTATTATTTCAAAAGGTCGTATGTCCAGCGAATATTGTCACTGTGAAGTTTTTTGTGTCTCCTGTAAAATTTACTGTTTCGGGGATACGACCTATTGCGCCTAAGCCATCGATATACTCTAATGTAAGTACGAGTATTGAATGTACATTGTTTCTTGAGCATAGGAAAATAAATATTTGATATATACTTTT
Organism: Xiphydria camelus; assembly: GCA_963678675.1. Lineage (NCBI taxonomy): Eukaryota > Metazoa > Arthropoda > Insecta > Hymenoptera > Xiphydriidae > Xiphydria > Xiphydria camelus. The sequence continues at coordinate 7,457,566 of OY783197.1, forward strand.
AGTATAATAGATACCTACGATTCTTTAGCCATATTAATAGCCATTTTTGAATCGACTTTAAAACTTCACTACACGCCACTGCCCTAATTTTGATTGGATTTTCTCCAAGTGATAAATAATTTAAACTTCAATTGTTCTAAACAGAACAATTCAAACCAATTACATCACTTTTGAGTATTGAAAAATCTGTATCGTTTTCGGACACTTGCTGCACTCCACTAACGTAACATATTTTGACATACATACATACATATACCTATATATGTTTATTTTATATTTATATTATATTTTTTATATATCTATATTTATATTTATTATAGATATATATTTTTTACTTTTTTCGCAATGTTTTAACATTCCATTGTCTTAAATGAACTAACTAGGAGTATTTTTACTGCGTAAAACGTAATATTGAGGGTGGATGTACGTTTCGCAATTTTAAACGCTTCCAGCCCGCCACTGGTTTCCAAAAAATTATGCACTGCTATATACCATTTTATAGGTAATTTTATTGGCTTTCATTTTGGCCCCTTTCATTCCTTCAAAAAAAAAGAGCCGTTCTTAAGATATTTGAGAAAAACTAAAAAAATGTACCTTTAGGGATAGTTTTGGGGTTGTTTGCAACCTCGGACGGATGGGGACTTTTAGTATGTTAATCAGGGCCACAAAAGCTAAATAATCCCGCATAAATCAGCTTTAGGGCATTTTGTTCCACGAGCGATCTTAATTGCACTGGCCAGTTACCAATCATAGGCCAAGAACTGGCCACCTAGCGTCGGACCATTTCTGGTGCTTTTGGGCGCCCGTTATTTTTTATTAAGTAATAGGAATCGATAATCGGTGGTACTTGAGCCTATAATTACACAGTCACACACACACAAAAAGTGGGGTATACTTTTGATGCGATATATGTTATCCGTAGTAATTTTGCCTCCTGAACACGAATCAGATGTCTAAATTTGGCCATCACATCAATTTTTTTAATCTCAAAAAACCAGCCAGAGATCATGATTTTCAAAAAGTTAATGGCTTAGACCAAATTCGGTATAGGGGGGTTTTTTGGTCGCTGATAACGAATCTGAAGTCGAAATTCAAAATGGCGGATCCAATATGGCGGACAAAATTTTCGAAAATCGACGAATTCATGCCATATTTGGTATAGGGGGTTTCTTGGATCGCTGATCACGAATTTGAAGTCAGATTTCAAAAATTGAAGAGGGCGGATCCAATATGGCGGACGAGATTTTCGAAAATTTTGAATTTTTGCAAATATAACTTCTTATTCGTAATCAGCGACTGAAAAAAAACCCTATACCAAATTTGGCACGAATCGGTCGATTTTTGAATATCTCGTCCGCCATATTGGATCCGCCATCTTGAATTTTTTAAATCTGACTTCAGATTCGTGATCAGCGACCCAAAAAACCCGCCTATACCAAATTTTGCATGAATCCGTCGATTTTCGAAAATCTCGTCCGCCATATTGAATAAGCCATCTTGAATTTTTGAAATCTGACTTCAGATTCGTGATCAGCGACCAAAAAACCCTCCTCTACCGAATTTTGTTTAAGTCCATTAACTTTTTGAAAATCATGATCTCTGGCTGGTTTTTTGAGATTAAAAAAAATGTGATGTGATGGCCAAATTTTGACACCAGATTCATGATCAGGAGGCAAAATTACTACGGATAACATATATCGCATCAAAATTAGACCCCTCTTTTTTTGTGTGTGACTGTGCACAGTTTTTTGAGGTTAGAAAAAAATTGTGATGTGATGGCCAAATTTTCACACCTGATTCGTGATCAGGAGGCAAAATTACTACGGATAACATATATCATATATCAAAAGTATAGCCCACTTTTTTTTGTGTGACTGTTACTAATCATTAGCTTATTAGGATATAACTTTGGTCAAAAGAATGAACGGTTGAAAATCTTCCATCATTAAAGGACTATTTTTAAATACCCAATTTACATATCACACATGTTACATATTTTGAAGAGATTTTGTTTTATCCTTCAAACATTTTATTGAAAATCGATATTTTGAGCTAATTCAATATTAGGAATTTATTACTGGGTTATGGTTCGGGCAAATTCGTATCATGAATAGCAGATTGTTATACCATTGGTGGCCGAATGTTGTACCTAATATTTACCAGGGTCAGACCAATATAGTTTGCCATGTTTGGCCACTTATCCCGAGTCGAAATTTAAACTATAATCTGAACCTGGAAAACCTCATTTCTTTGAAGTATTGGTTTGCCGCTGTAGGTGTAACTAATTTCGTGATCATCGTGCTCAGATGATCATGAACAGGTTTAAATTAGAATTTGTGAGTATACTTCCAACTCTAAATTCGACCTGCTGGACCTCAGACAAAAGTGAAACTCTATTTCCAGCATCATTATTCTATATAACAGACGTTCAGATGAAAAGTCATTAAAATTTATAAATAATCAGCTTCAAAAATTCCAAAATTTGCTATATTATAACAAACCTATTATCAGATTTATAGAATTTTAACAGCTGAATATTACTGGTAGTATTACAGAGAATAGTTTATACTTCATATTAGTACAAAGTGTGTGTGTGTGTGTGTTGTGTGTGTTATGGAGAATATTAAAGTGAACTATTATCTCTGTCTTTCTTTGCTTTTAATTAATATTCACTTTTATAACCCGGATAGCAAAGCGTGCATTTGCACGTTAGAAGCACGCAGTGACACGCAGTGGCATCACCGTAGTGTGTTCGTATGATGTGACACAAACTAAGAGGCAAATTGATATAATAATGATGTTTCAAACAGTACAAATTGTACCGAATTATTCCATAAATAATGAATGATTAATTATCATAATCGCTACTGTTTTGAAAAAGAAAGTATCAAATTATTTTATAAAATTTAATGAGAAGAACCTTCGAGAGCAGTCACTGTCATGTTCGGTTTCTATATACAGGGTGGACCAGGTTAAACGTCATTTTTTTATATGTAATAGGACAACAACAAAAAAGTAGACTTTCATAAGAAAATTTTTTTCAAAAATGTTTCCTAACAAAGATACAGGGTGTCAAAGTTTCGAAAAAAAATGGTTTTCTCATCATAACTTCTAAACTACTTGATCGATTTCCACGAAATTTCGCACACAGGCTAATGTAGAACAGCTCTAAGCAATAATTAAATAATTTTTAAAAATTCTCCAGTGGCGTAGATACTAGGGGCCGGTACCCCCCTTTCCCCCTCCCTATCTTCGGCGCCACTGTATATTTTGCAAAGAAAATTTAATTATTGGATTCCCCGTTTAATTTAGAGAAAAAAATCACCCTTGCAAATTTTTGATTTATGGCTTGGTTTTTGAGATATTTATTTTAATTTGTAGGGTTGCGAGCAGGCCAAAGCTAGGTTGAACTCCATTAATTGTGATATGTGATAGAGCAACAACAAAAAATAGATCTCATGAGAACATTTTTTTCAAAAATGTTTCCTAACAAAGATATAGCGTGTCAAAGTTTCGAAAAAAAAAAATGGTGTTCTCATCATAACTTCTAAACTACTTGATCAATTTCCATGAAATTTCGCACACAGGCTAATGTCGTACAGCTCTAAGTAATAATTAAATAATTTTAAAAAATTCTCCGGTGGCGTAGATACTGGGGGCCGGTACCCCCCTTTCCCCCTTCCCAATCTTCGGCGCCACTGGATATTTTGCAAAGGAAATTTAATTATTGGATTCCCCGTTTAATTTAAAGAAAAAAATCTCAAAAACGAAGTCACAAATCAAAAATTTGCAAGGGTGATTGTTTTCTTTAAATTAAACGGGGAATCCAATCGGACGCCCAAAACGGGGACGCCAGTGGCGCCGAAGATTGGGAAGGGGGAAAGGGGAGTACCGGCCCCCAGTATCTACGCCACTGGCGAATTTTTTAAAATTATTTAATTATTACTTAAAGCTATACGACATTAGCCTGTGTGCGAAATTTCATGGAAATCGATCAAGTAGTTTAGAAGTTATGATGAGAAAACCATTTTTTTTTTCGAAACTTTGACACCCTGTATCTTTGTTAGGAAACATTTTTGAAACAAATTTTCTTATGAAAATCTACTTTTTTTTGGTTGTTCTATCACATATAAAAAAATGACGTTTAACCTGGTCCACCCTGTATAACTGAAGTCGACCGGCACTACTTGAAGAGTCGGTGGCTCAATTGGTAGAGTGCGAAAGCATTCCCAGTTTCGAAACAGCTCATTCTAAAGACCGCAGGTTCGAGTCCCGGTAGGGTACGAAAAAAATGACACCACTCTGACAATGAGGCGAGTTGGTAGGCGGGTCGGCAGATAGCAGTGGAAAGTCCACTGCGTGCGTTCAATTTTTGCAAAATCACGAACAGGTAAGAGTTATGAAAACCTAATTTGAACCTAAACTTGCGAAGAGTGGAAATATTCACACAGATTAGGTTCAAATGAGGTTTTCATGGCACGGACATCCGGATCTTGAAAACTAACTTTCAACCTCGAGATCCACAGTGAGGATCCAGAGGTTCAAATTAGAATTTAAATTTCGACTCGATTGATTCGATACTATCATTCCAACGCTTGACCGTTATTGAGCCAGTTATGGCTGTCATTATCGCACCAATGTAGGTCGCATGGCAGCCAGTAATAGTCCAGCGTTGGGCTAGTTGAAAAGTTCTACATGGGAACATAACTCGAATAGAGCGTAATTGAACAGTATATCCGACTACAGTGATTTCGATCGACCTACTTCAGATGGACAATTTAATTGAATCGACTATAGTTCAATAGGATGAACGAATTTTCTTGGTCCTCCATGGAGGCTGCATCTAATTAGATTAATTAGTCTTCGTGGGAAAACAATCCAACAGTGCAACTAGGCTTCACTCGTGATGTTCAGCCACCAAAAACGGGTCGATCGGAATCAATGTCACTGGGTGTGCAAAGCCACTCCAGATTTGTATTCACCAAATGGTTATGCCGCGACCCCGCTGCGGTCAAGCTCATTCCGTTTCAGTTGTATTGCGGTCGACCCCATTTCATAGCATCGTGCGGCAGATATGTCACGAACAACTCTAGATATTTTCCACTAAGGGTACATCTAACGCACCTAGTGCTACCACAGTGGCGTGAATGAGAGAGACTAAGGAAGTTGGAAAAGGAAGTTGGCCCCTCATTCCTATTACATTCCACGGAAACGAGGAGCCAACTTTCTTTGTCAATTATCCCAGGTTTCTTCTACAATGTGTGCGAAATATATAGTTTACATAGAACATTATACAATCAAAGATACCAATTTATATTTTAAACTAATAAAATAAATGTACCAAAATAAATATAGAGGAAAGTGCCCTAATATGAGGATAGTTCCTAATATGGGGTAGTTAAATTTTGAGCAAGTATTAGTTCCGACATCTATTTTGTACATTGCCTACTAATCACCGACTTGCCAGAAAGCGCCCATTCTCTTTTTGGAGCAAACATATGTTCTGTTTTGACGTTTGAGGTAATAATAATTTTGTGTTGTAAGGAAAGTTTTCTAGTCGTGTTGCATTTTGGATGTTTAAAGAGACTTAGACGTGAGTTCTTAGTTTTAATAATATCATCCTATACAAAATTTTGCGTAGTTTATGCAAATGATTTTGTTTTTTTAAAAGAACACCACATTTTTTGCAAAAAGTCGCCCCTCCTAAAAATCTAATTTGCTCCTAATATGAGGTACCTATCAATTCCTAATTCGGGGTACCCTAAAGGCGAAGAATGGGTGATGTGTCAAGGCTGCTTCATGTGGAATCACGTTGAATGTGCTAGTTGTGAACAAAGCCGGTATATTTGAGACATTTGCACTCTAGTAAATAGATTTGTTTTGTGTTCTTCTTAAGTACGTACATTTTTTGGTTCATAAGAAAAAAATCTTTTGTTAGATGTAGTTTTTATATTTCATTTCCATAAATAAATAGTTCTTATACAAAAAACCCAAAATAATTTTAGTTGCTTTCAAATTTTACATGTTAACATAGTGTACCCCATATTAGGATAACGTATGCTCCTAATATATGGAATAGTGAAACTTTTTTTCAATGCTGCATATTTTCTTCTGTATTTTTTTAAAAACCTGTTTCTTTTTATTAAATGCTTAAAAAGTGTTCAAGGAAACACAAAATTTAGAAATAGTATTTCAAAGTCACTACATTTTTTATTATAGTGTTTTTAAAAAAAGTACCCCATATTTGGACACTTTCCTCTACCGAAATGAAATGAATAATATGCATTTATTTTGTAACATCTGTCTTCTAAGTTTCTTTGATGTTTGCCGGTGGATTTTTTAAAATATCATAATTAGGCACTAATGTCCATCTGTAGAAACTTCGTATAATGACTCGATTAATTAGGGACATCAGTAATAAGCCCATGAACACGATTAGGTACGTTACATGAAGTGTCATGGAAGTAGCCATATTGCCGCTGCTAATTATGGCACAGCGATATCCCGACAAGCGTCGCACTAATGACATTTGTTTCCGTCGACTAGAGGAGCGGTGTCGCCGTCATGCACAATTAAGCTCCCCTAAAGCTCGAGGTGGTCATGACGTATCAATTTTTGCGCACTTAAAAAGTCTAAAATATAGTTCGTCATGTAGGCAGGGAAGCTAATGGAAACTGAAAAAGTAATGGTTCCATAGTTAAACATAGCACTTTTCGTCTCCCTTACATAAAAAACGAGGTAATTGGTAACGTAGAGATAAGTTTACGCACGAGCACCAGCGTCATAGTCAACGTCACCCTCTCCCGGTCTAACTTTCCTCTACCGTTTTATCACGTCGCACTTCACGGATTTCTGTGGGAGTTGATATTATCACCCAAGCTCATGATTATATTATCCACAGACCCTACCGTCAGGAATGGCCATTTCTTTTCTGCCGACCCAGCTTTCGCGTCATTTCAAATTTCGCAGTTCTAAGACAGTGACGCGATTTTCTCTTATAGGTACCCTAGGAGACGCAGTCATAGTAGCAATTTCTCGCTCATTTTTCTTTCTGTTGGTAGAACAAATTGAAGTAAGCTAATAAATAGAGATGGCCCTTCACTCTCGTTAATTTCAATAACAATGATGGGCTAACTTCATATGTCAACTTGCCCCACTTTCCCATAGTAACAGAAAAAAAATTTAAGAAATTACTATTAGGACTTTGCATTTCGTCAAGCATACATTGAAAAAAATGTTCAAGATACACGGCAATTAGTATAGCTTTGACAACTACACTATAAGACTAAATGACAGGTTAACTTTACAGTACAGTACAGTAAGTAGTATAGCATACCAATGTGACAAGAACAATAAACATCGTTGAAATAACTATACGTACAATTGAAACAGATTTATTATGATAAAATAGAAAAATGTGTTGCTATAAGGTAAATAGAACATATTTTTATACACTAATTATAGTAAACTGCTAGCATTTTACCGTGCAATTTGTAAAACTTTTCTCGACATATCTAAAGAAATATCACAAAACCCCAAAACGCCGAACCATAGAAAATAATGAGAACGAGGGGCCAACTTCCGGCGTCAACTTGCCCCGGTCTCCCCTACTATGCCGGATTCGGCGTTCGAGGCGTGACGTTTTTAGACGGACCCATTTATAGTCTCTGATCGTTCTCACCCTCCCTCGCTCCGGACATTTCCGCTTTCATTCGCGACCTCCGGCAATTTGCACGCCTCCCCTCTCGCAGGGGTGAGCTTTGGTTCTCACATCAGACAGGATTGACGACTTCGATCTCCGTCAGTCTCCGAGAGGACGACACGTGCGACGCCTCCCGAATCGCGGTGATACCTATCTTCCATCTGTCGAAATGCTAGACGCGTTACATGCGCCCCCGATTGCTGTACAAATTGTGTCGGCCGCGGCGATAAAAATATACAGTAAAATATCTCTTAAGTAATCACCCACATGAGGTGGCCACTTTACAAAGATAGTGTCTAAAGGCGTAGTAAGCTGAATGGTAGGGATATACGTACACTTCGCGTTGGACATTATCGATGCGACAGCTCAGTGCCGCATGTAGGAGGAGGACGCGTCGCGTGTGCTGCTGCGGTAGGCCATCCCAACCTCGATTTCCCTCACTGCAGAGAACTGAAGTGGGGGCAGGAAAATAGGGGATGACTACTATCAAAGAATGCGACTTTAGATTGATCCTACTGTACCTCGCCCTGTGCGCAATGCTCACAATCTCACCATAATTGGAAGCGTACGAAAAGAAAGCGCACGAAGGTCGCTCGGTCGGCCTTTTCTCGTAGATTATTCGGCAGCCGAAAGAGGGGGAGAAATAGCTCGAATATGAGGGAAATGGAGCGGGAGGATGTGGAGGACGAAAAAGAGGAAGAAAGGCAGGCGGAGCCGACGTTGAATTCCAAACATCGAGACTCATTGAAATCAACGTACACTAATTAGTCCCCACCCGACGAATCCCTCGGGACAGAGGCAAGCCGGTATATTTTGAATAAAACGAGATACGTACGCGAACGGCAATGGAGCGTCATATACGGAAAAGCGACGAGAAATGGGATGACCTCCGTGTTCGTCGAGCATTGTCCCTTGTGCGACGAAGTACCGGTTAATCGAATTTTCTCGTCGCTCCGCACAAAATAAATCCGTGCTGAGTAATGAACTTACGGAGACTTTCTTTTTCGTAATTAATAAGAAATTACAACCGAATCTCTGCCAACTGTTCATTTGCCTCATGACTGCACCTGAAATCCCGCTGACAATGAGTGGTTTTACCCTCTTTTATCGGATGACTCCTTTCGGGCGGGCAATGCGTCTAATTGCTCGAGTAAGCGCGCACTGTGTGGCGAGTAAGCATTCAGGTGAGTTTCCCTCGTTTCAGCGGCGACGACGCGGAATGGAGCATATTTGAATAATGCTTTTGAGCTCGAAGATGCGATGGGCGGGTATAAAGGGGAAAACTATGTCCTCCAGGGGAGGGCAAACCACCGTACGATGGAAGATCTCTTTTGAAGGACGTCCTCCCATATGAAATTTACATTTTGTTTGTTTTTTTTTTATTGGGACAGAAGATAAGAAGAGGTGTCGAAATCAAAAGCTCATTCTGCCTACTGTCCAGGAGGTAAAGTGCGACCTCCTTTATTTTGACTTCTCTCCTCTTTACCTCTCCCTAATTTCTCAATCTCACTCCGTATATATTTCTCGTTTCCTCATCTTTCCCTAAATTCGGTCTTTCCATAAAGGACCACGCACAAACCTTATGGGAATTGGTTTCCGGTGAATTTGGCTGGGCTTTACATGTGTTGTAGATCTTGATGTTCTGATGAAAAGTTATCATTGCCGCAACAACGAAAAATGGACAGTTTTTGAGTTTTGAGACCTTAAAGTTCCATACTTTTTGCTTTCCGTCATACGATCTATTTTGGATCGAAATAATCATGTAAAATCAGGTTTTCTGTGAATTTTGCTAAAAGTCACGTATTTTGTAGTTGGTGACCTAACGATTCAGATCAGACAAAAAATAAGCAGTTGGGGGGGGGGGGAGACTTTAAAGTTGCCGCTTTTTACTCGAAACCATACGCTCTTTTTCAGCCAATTCAAGCACGTATTCAAGATCATGTGCGATATTGTCAGCACGTGTTTGCCACCATATACTTATGCGCGAGTGTGTGCGTGCGTGCATGTGCATAGATTTTTATTTTTATATGTCTGATGTTCTTTCTCATTTTTTCCGTGTATCTGCATTGTTTTAGCGCACAAATCTTATGGAAACTGGTTCAGTACTGAAATCCTCGCGTACTTCACATATATTGTAGTTTATAACCTCCTGATCAAAAGTTACCATTGCCATAGACTCAAAAAATAGGAGACTTTTAAGTAGTACAACTTTTACTTGCGACCGTGCGCTCTGCTGTATTAAACGAGTCTTATGGCTCTTAAAACCTGGTGAATATGTCTCACCTGCACGAATATTGCAGGTGATGATTAGCTTTTCATATATCACTGTTCCGACAAACGATGATCGGAATTCTGAATATCGATCCTTAATAAAACAGGCCGACGTTTTGAAACTTTTGAAAAGTTACAGAAAGAAAACTCACCATTTCTGAGTAATTTTGGGTTGCTGAATGCGAATATGATTTCCCCCATTAGCTCGTATTTTTGTGTAACGCACAGTTGCCAATTTTACCATAAAATTTACTGGGCAAAATAAACTACTATCAAGGTTACCAGCTAAAAAACTATTTATTGGGTCAGTATATTAACATTACATACAGAATATTTTACAATATCTACTTTAATAAAAATGTAAATAAAACCATCAGTTTTACTTCTTCTTTTTATGAAACGCCGGATCCTCTCTTCTCACCGACTAGCAATAGTCTCCCGTCATAGCAGGATCCCAACGTCCTTAATATCGAGTTTCCATCGTTCTTATGTCCTGGTGAAATCGCTCTTCCATTTCGTCGCTAACATCTCCAAGATTTTTCGGAAAGAAATTGAGGTGTGAGTGAAGAAAGTGGATTTCAAAGACATGCGACATCCCAAAGCTTCATATGCGACCAGAAGTTGCTGCACCAGAGCTTCGTAATTTTCATTTTTATTTTTGCCCAAAAAACCTTTAATAACTTTGACAAAGGCACGCCATGCATCTAACTCTTTTTCGTTTAAACTCCGTTTAATCAATTTATCATGCTTCAGTTTGCGAATATTAGGTGCTATAAAAATTCCTTCCTTTAATTGAGCATCACTTAATTTTGGAAAGAACTGTCTAAGTTTGCTAAATCCTTCACCCTCTTTGGCCATAACTTTGACGAAATTCTTCATGAGGCCCAACTTAATATGAAGAGGTGGTAGCAGTATCTTGGCTAGATCGACCAGAGGCTCATACTTGACCTTGTTGATACCGGGCTTAAATGATTCTCTAGGGGGCCACTCTTTTTGTAAGAAATGTTTTGTTGTAGTCCGGTCTTTCAGACTGTGAGCGTCTACTGGAAGGTTAAATCTGGTGCAAGGTACACAAGTGTCAAGCGTTTAAAGTAGCTCAACACGGCAGGCAAAATAATCGCGAATTTCTTTCTCCCTCATCCTCCCCATTGTCACTCTTTGTTATATAGATGCCAATGACAAAGTTTCTTACGTCTTTTGCCCTCCAAATAATATATAATATTTTTCTCATTTAAGTAACCATTGCCCAACCGGTTATTTTGATAAAAACTCAAGTCGATCCTTAAAAATATGGTAAAAATGGTAACTACGCATAATGCCAAATTACGAGCTAATCGAGTAAAACGGTTATCATTTTCGTAATCCGCGACCCAAAATTAGTCGGTAACAGTGGTTCTCCGTTCTGTAACTAAACTGACATTGGCCTGTGTAATTAGCATCACCGCGGGATATACAGGGTGTTCCATAAGTATTGTGACAAACGTAAAGGGGTTGTAGAGGGCATTAAACTAAGCAATCTTCACCAATAAACCTGTGTCCAGAAATATGCCGTTTGGGCAGGAAGGTGAATGAGAGAAACACGAAGCAACTAATAATTGTATTTTTAATGTTTATAAAAATGACTCAATATGGCCTTCGTTTCGCTCAATACAGAGTGTGGCACGGTTGTGCATTGCAGTCCGGACCCTATGGAATACCCCAGGCATGTCCTGCACAACTGTGGAAGCGCCCATGACCCTTCCCAATAGATCTTCCACGTTGTTGACAGGTGTTTCGTACACCAACGTTTTGACATGGCCCCAGAAAAAGAAATCTAAGGGTGTTAAGTCTGGAGACCTTGCGGACTGTCGCACATGATGGCGCTCCGGCGCATTTTTCTTTGCTAGCGCGGCAGTATCTGAATGAAACGTTCATTCACCTTCCTGCCCAAACGGCATATTTCTGGACACAGGTTTATTGGTCAAGATTGCTTAGTTTAATGCCCTCTACAAGCCCTTTACGTTTGTCACAATACTTATGAAACACCCTGTATATAGCTCGTTAATGTTCATTACCCTTCAACTTCTCTACTACATGCCGTTTTAGATGCTCGACATAGACCACCGCAACACAATCCGAATGAAGTAATAGAAATGCTGAATAACGAATAGAAAGCTTTTATCAAAATGTAACCACATTAGAAATATGCGCCAGTAACAATACAGACCATCTTACTCTAATTCAGATATGTCCACGTCGTTGATCCTGGGCAACGTAAAGAGCGGGTAACATTGTACACGCGTGTACATTCGCATACATATGACAAATACATACAAGGCAAGAATATGTCCATACGATTCGAACCATGTTGCATACATACCGGAGATTAATCGAGTAGAACTGAAGATCGCAAGTAAAAACGACAACTTTAAAGTCTCCGATTTTCGAACCTGTTTCATTTTTGAGTTTGCATTTATGGTGACATTTGAACAGCTGATCATGACCTGTAATATTCGTGCAGGTGAGACATATTCACCAGGATTTAAGAGCCATAAGATTAGTTTAATACAGCAGAGTGCACGGTCGCAAGTAAAAGTTGTACTACTTAAAAGTCTTTAATTTTTTGAGTCTATGGCAATGGTAACTTTTGATCAGGAGGTCATAAACTACAATATATGTGAAGTACGCGAGGATTTCAGTACTGAACCAGTTTCCATAAGATTTGTGCGCTAAAACAATGCAGATACACGGAAAAAATGAGAAAGAACATCAGACATATAAAAATAAAAATCTATGCACACACATGCACGCGCGCACACACTCGCGCATAAGTATATGGTGGCAAACACGTGCTGACAATATCGCACATGATCTTGAATGCGTGTTTGAATTGGCTGAAAAAGAGCGTATGTTTTCGAGTGAAAAGCGGCAACTTTAAAGTCTCCCCCCCCAACTGCTTTTTTTTTGTCTGATCTGAATCGTTAGGTCACCAACTACAAAATACGTGACTTTTAGCAAAATTCACAGAAAACCTGATTTTACATGATTATTTCGATCCAAAATAGATCGTATGACGGAAAGCAAAAAGTATGAACTTGAAGGTCTCAAAACTTAAAAACTGTCAATTTTTCGTTGTTGCGGCAATGATAACTTTTGATCAGAACATCAAGATCTATAACATATGTAAAGCCCAGCCAAATTCACCGGGAACCAGTTCCCATAAGGTTCATGCGGGATCCTTTCACCGACTTATGCGTACAGGGTCGGACTTGCTCCAGGCAATATTGCTATCAAATTTCAACGCTACTGCGCACATCCGATTCCCGGAGACCTTGAGCATGATGGCGTCAGCTCCAAGCAATCCTGCTATCAAATTTCACCGACTTGCGCGGACAGGCTCGGACTTGCTCCGGTCAATCTTGCTATCAAATTTCAATACTACTGCGTACGTCCGATTCCCGGAGACCTTGAGACATGATGATGTCAGCTCGAAGCAATCCTGCTATCAAATTTCACCGACTTGTGCCTGCAGGCTCGATCTTGCTCCGGGCAATCTTGCTAACAAATGTCAAAGCTACTGCGCACTTCCAATTCCTGGAGACCTTGAGACATGGCGTCAGCTCTGAGCAATCTTGCTATCAAATTTTAACGCTTCTGCGCATTTCCGATTCCTGGAATTGTTGACAGACCTTGGGGATATGATGACATTACTACGAACCCCCACTCCCCGATTGCAGGTTCCAACTTGCGCGTGCAGGCTCGGGTGACAAAGGCGCGTTGGACATTTTAATTTGTCTCTTCTTCCACGACGATATTAAGCATACTAATAAATGCTCTCTGCCAGCGGAGGTGCTTGATGCCTCGAGGAGCGTGTTCAGGACGATGTTATGGAAGATACTGGCGAGTGGTAGGCGTTTGGTGCCAGTGGCGTCGTAGCCTGTAGGAGAAACTCTTTGTTAAGTTTAATTTTATTTCTATTTTTTTTTATTCTTCGTAAACTTATTTTTGTTATCCTATTTAGTACTTTAAGCGAGGAAGAGTTTCAATTAAGGGGGAAAGCCACTGTGATATGTTCAAAAAATAGATTTTTTTATTTTTACATTTTCTTAATGTTCGAGGTTTCAAGAATCTGTTCCCTAAGTTTCAAACCGAAATTCGAAAATTTTATGGAGTTATGAAAGGTTTTGTGTGAGTAAGCGCATACGCTCGAACTTGACCGCGCGGTTTTAAAGGCTTTTATCTCGAAACTACATTTTTCCAACTGGGCGCCATCATAACTCAGTCAATTTTTATCCGATTACCTTGAAATTTTCACAGAATATTTTTAAAAGAATTATCTTCAGTTAAGCGTATGATTTTTTCGATTAAGCGATTACTTGTTGAGATATAATTAAAAAACTGAGCAATTTTTCTCTAAATTTCGAAGTTCTATCTTTAAACATGCGTTACTTTGTTAAAAATTAAAATTTTTATAAATCCGTACGCTTAACTGAAGCTAGACTCGTGTAGTTTAAGAAAATAATTGATTTTTTTGGTTTGGATATACCATTCGGACACAGCAATGGCGCCCATGCGCCAAACATTTTTCAGAGAAGCTTTACGGCATCGCGTATTATTGTGTAGTTTATTGATATTATGTATTGCTTTTTTTTTCTAATATACTAAAATATATGTACCTTCATGTAGTTGTAAAAGTTTTTTCCCTCGTTTTTTATTTTAATCAGAAAAAATTCACAAAGTTATTCTACATTTTCCGGTCATCACAGTGGCTTTCCCCCTTAAGTCATTTTGTAGTTTCAGCGAAGATTGTTTATTTTGTAAAGTAGTTTTAAGCGGTATCTGGTTTAATTTTCTTCATTTTGTGAGATGTTTGTTACGATGGAGGCGCCGGGTTGTGGTGCTCTCACATCACATCTGGTTTTTCCCCCGAAAACGGGTTGCCTACAGGACGTGCTGGTCCTAGCTGCAATAAACAATTCTAATTCTAATTCTAATTCCCCCTGATGATACTTGGTGAGGAAGACTAACCCCCCCCCCCCCTCCGACAAATCACGTGTATTTTCTTATTGTTAGTGCAAAAAGTATCTTAAAAATTTTAGAATATTATCTTTAATTACAGGTCAGTATAATCTAATTTAATTCTGGAAAATTAAGAATCGTGATAAAAATGTCCAGACATTAAAGTTGTTTAGAAATCGCGCGTTCAGCGAAAAAATAAATACACGTGATATTTCACTACACCCCCCCCCCTTATGATATTTCGTGATTTTTGCCGACCCCCCCCCCCACTTCGGAACTCACGTGATTAATGGACGACCCCTTAGTGGGCTAGAAGGTATTGACCGGGGAAGCCCGTCCATACCCAATAAACAGAAATGTTGTCTACCAGTCGAAATCGAAATGTTTGATGAAGATGACACCATTATTGCTTATGCCGCATTCGTCATTATTGCGTCTAAAAAAAAGAAACCATGTAAAAGAAGAAAGATTTAAAAAGAGATGATTTTGACATATTGAACCTTGAATATACCGTGGTGCAAAAAAGTATTCATACACCATGGTGAGGCACCGTTCAACTACGATCCACTTGCAAATAGTTAAAATAAATGAATATCTATATATTCGCATCAAAATATAGCTTGTAGTTTCAGCTTTCAAATGATATACATATATTTTATTGAAGAAAAAATGTATACTACAAAATATAAGACATTTCTTTTGGCAAGTGTCAAATGAGGCGGGGAAAAAAGTGTTTATACACTTGGTACTTTCGAGAACATACACATAAAACAGCAAAGCCAATACTTGGTGAGGTATCATTTGAATTTAATAATAGCTGCTAATCGTCTTGGCATCGAGGCTGTTAACGTGTTGGCCAAATTTGAGTCAATTTTGTTCCATTCTTGTATCAGCGATGTTTTCGGATCATTTTTGTTTAATATAGAATGCTTTCGAATACGCTAATCAAATTTTTCCTACACATTCTCTATGGGGTTGATATCTGGAGATTCTAGAGGTGTACCTATGTAATATGTAGAGATTATTATAAGTTAACCATTCGCGGATTGTATTTGTCGTATGTTTCGAGTTTCCTGAACTGGATAATTAAGACGATTGTTTTATTTTAAGAAAAATAATAATAAATCCGTCCGAGAGTTCAACTAATATAGCTGCAGCGTTACAAGAACGACGTGATAAGTGCGTTACGCAAAAAACAATATAGTCCAGTGCATTTAGGAATATTTTATAGGTGTGACCCAAAAATTTCAGATACATTTTTTCTTTTGTTGCTCATTCGAAAGGGTCTTCGATGGAGACCTTAACCCTGAATTTGCGCATTGCCCAAATTGCCCCGCCCGCCGCCATCTTGGATTCTTTTTTTTTTTCAACTACTCATATCTCGCGTTCTAATAATCCCACAGCAGTCGCTTTGGGGTCGTTGGATTCGTCAGGATTTACTCTTTAATTGAGTTTATATCAAGTAAAACTCTACAACGTACTGGAAAAAAGTTATTAGCGTTCAAAGTTAAAAGTTGTTTGCCAAAAGTCCTTGCGCCCGGGTTTTCCGCGCGTAGTTCTTTTCCAGTGCATCAGAGACCCCTATCGATACTTAACTATTTAAACTAGACTCAATTTGCAGTATTACAAAAAAAGAATCATCCCGATCGGTTGATTCCTCGCCCGCCAATCCACGCTCGAAGTTGCGCTGTTTATTATCGTGCTATTTTGAAGCCTCTAATACTCGCGCATCACGCTTTGGCGAGTTCGCGGTTCGCGCTGCATTTCTCGCTTTTGTAACTAATATAACGCAAATTACTTAAGATCAACGACATATTCGTTAAATCTATGCTAGGTACACGCGTTTTACATTAATTTTTTACTTAAAAGGTCTAGCCGGATAAGCACTTGAAAAGTGCCCCTAAAGGAAATAACACGAAATGGGCACCAAAATACTCTCTCGGACGTGAAAAAATTTTAGCAATTTTACTATTCCAAAAAGTCAAGAAGGAGCTGAGATTTTTCGAAAAATGTAGTTGAATATTAAAAATGTCTTGCTGCTCACGTAATGGTTCAAAAAATTGGAAAAAATTCTGGAACATAGGGATCCTTAAAGGGAACTCAGAAAAAAATATCGTGTAGTATTTGGCGCAAAATTCAAAATTTTTAAAAATAAACAATTTTAAAACGTGCTCTTTTCACCACTTCTTGAAAAGGTGCTACCATAATTCTTTTTTTATAAACGCGTCTTCGCATCATTATTATTCTCAAATTTTTTCAGATTTTTTGATTTGGTGGCACGTGCAAAAAAAATACAAACAAACCTTATGGGAACTGGGTCCCGGTGGATTTGGCTGGGCTTTACATATGTTGTAGATCTTGATGTTCTGATCAAAAGTTATCATTGCCGCACAACGGAAAATGGGCAGTTTTTCAGTTTTGAGACCTTAAAGTTTATACTTTTTTTCTTTCCGTCATACGGTCCATTGGATCGAAATAATCATGTAAAATCAGGTTTTCTGTGAATTTTGCTAAAAATCACGTATTTTGTAGTTGATGAGCTACCGATTCAGGTATCACCCGGTTAGACAAAAATTTTTATATAGTTCTGGGGGGGAGACTTTAAAGTTATCGCTTTTTACTCGAAACCATACGCTCTTTTTTAGCCAATTCAAGCACGCATTTAAGATCATCTGCGATCTTGTGAGCACGTGTTTGCGTCCGTATACTTATGCGCAAGTGTGCGCGTGCGCGTGCACAGATTAAAATTTTTTAATGTCTGATTTTTATACTTTTTTCTAATTTTGTCCGTGTATCTACATTGTTTTAGGGCACAAATCTTATGGAAACTGGTTCAGTACTGAAATCCTCACGTACTTCACATATATTGTAGTTTATGACCTCCTGATCAAAAGGTACCATTGCCATACACTCAAAAAATGTAATTTTTGATCACGAGGTCATAAAATACAATATATGTGATGTACGCGAGGATTTCAGTACTGAACCAGTTTCCATAAGATTTGTGTCCTAAAACAAAGCAGATACACGGACAAAATTTTTTTCGGAGTTCCCTTTAAGGATCCCATATGTTCCAGAACTTTTTCCAATTCTTTGGTCCATTACGCGAGCAGCAAGACATTTTTAATATTCGACTATATTTTTCGAAAAATCTCAGCTCGTTCTTGACTTTTTGGAATAGTAAAATTGCTAAACATTTTTCACGTCCGAGAGAGTGTTTTGGTGCCCATTTCGTGTTATTTCCTTTAGGGGCACTTTTCAAGTGCTTATCCGGCTAGACCCTTTAAGTAAAAAATTAATGTAAAACGCGTGTTCTTAGCATAGATTTAACGAATTTGTCGTTGATCTTAAGTAATTTGCGTTCTATTAGTTACAAAAGCGAGAAATGCAGCGCGAACCGCGAACTCGCCAAAGCGCGACGCGCGAGTATTAGAGGCTTCAAAATAGCACGATAATAAACAGCGCAACTTCAAGCGTGGATTGGCGGGCGAGGAATCAACCGATCGGGATGATTATTTTTTTGTAATACTGCAAATTGAGTCTAGTTTAAATAGTTAAGTATCGATAGAGGTCTCTGATGCACTGGAAAAGAACTACGCGCGGAAAACCCGGGCGCAAGAACTTTTGGCAAACAACTTTTAACTTTGAACGCTAATAACTTTTTTCCAGTACGTTGTAAAGTTTTACTTGATATAAACTCAATTAAAGAGTAAATCCTGACGAATCCAACGACCTCAAAGCGACTGCTGTGGGATTATTAGAACGCGAGATATGAGTAGTTGAAAAAAAAAAGAATCCAAGATGGCGGCGGGCGGGGCAATTTGGGCAATGCGCAAATTCAGGGTTAAGGTCTCCATCGAAGATTCTTTCGAATGAGCAACAAAAGAAAAAATGTATCTGAAATTTTTGGGTCAATTCCTAAATGCACTGGACTAATAGGAATATATTATAAAAGCCGGGTTTGTAACATGAGTACCTATAGGCAAAAATCTTATGTTAGTAAAGTAAACAGAGAAGAAAGAATTCAATTTGCAAAGGAGTATGTTAACGCATAAATGGACTTTTGGAAAACGGTTATTTTTTCTGATTAGAGCGAATTTAACGTTTGGAATTTAGAAAGGCAAAAGTGAGTGTGGAGAAGACAAGGAATAGGGACCGTGCACGAGCTATAGATGGCAGTGTATTCGCCGATGTGCGCGCGACCACACGACTGAAATAGATACTATTTAGGAGTAAATTTACAGTGTGACGCTATTAGAGAAAGTATAAAAATGATCAGAATTATTAAGCGTGGCTTTCGGCCAATCCAAAATCACCTCATACGAGGTCAAAATAATGTCAAAGGACGAAAATTATTTGAATCGCGTCATGTACTTAATGTAATAGAGACAGATGACACCGAAAATGGAGAGATCCTTATAACCTGTAAAGTTGTAACTCAAACCAGTGTATCAAATACTTATGATGTAAAGATTGTGGTAAGTACAGTAAGTTAAGTAAGAGTCTGTACGGCGTTATTCATAAAAAATTTATTCAACAATGTTTTTTTCCACATACATACGTTTGACATGTTTCAAGGTAATGCGCAATTATGTTGACTTACCAGCATCAATAATCTCTTGGCATCTCCGAGGCATACTATCCACCAAATTTTCGGCGTATTCGCGGGGAAGTGCCTTCCAAATGTGTCGAATTTCTCAGGATAGCTGCTTCAGAGTGAATTCACAGTGAAGACACGTTTTGCTCGAAGCTCCTGCTTCATGTATGTATCCTGAGAAATTCGACGCATTTGGAAGGTACTTCCCCGCGAATACGCCGAAAATTTGGTGGATATTATGCCTCGGAGATACCAAGCGATTATTGATGCTGGTGGGTGATTGAACGCATTATTAACATAATTGCGCATTGCCTTGGAACATGTCAAACGTATGTATGTGGAAAAAACATTGTTGAATACATTGTTTATGAATAACGCTGTACACGCTCTTACTTAACTTACTGTATACCATCTATATATATTATCAGAATACTGTAGCAGTGGATTAATGCAATTTTTAACTGCATTAATCCACTTTACACGTTTGTGTGTGATTCTTCCATGGCAAGTGAACACTACTTGTAGGAAAGGAATAGAATTTTACTGATGAATTAATATTTCGTACACGATCTGGTGCATTTGAGCAACCTTTGACGCAAAGGTTTTTTTCGAGGATGGCATTTTACAAAAAAAATTTTATTTTAATTAATAAAAAGGAATTTCACTGTAACTGCCCTTTATGTGCTTGGTAAATTCCTCCCCGTTACTTTACACAACAGCTTTCAGATGGCGCCCTATTCGCCTTGCACGGTCCCTATAGCATTAAACAAAAAAATCTTCGACCCACTGTTAAATACGGCGGAGAAAGTGTGTTAGTATGGGGGTGAATGGGAGCAAATGGAGTGGATAATTTAGTCTTTATAGATCAAATTATGGATAAGTACACGTACTTGGATATTTTAAAGAAAATTTAAAAGTCAGTGCTAAAAAATTACACATCGAGGGTCATTATTATTTTCAATGAGACAGTGACCCAAAACATACAACAGGTACAATTCGCGAATGGTTATTTTATAATACTCCCCATATGTTAAATAAACCTTTAGAATCTTCAAATATCAACCTCATAGAGAATGTGTAAGAAAAATTTGATTGACGTATTCGAGAGCATTCCATATTAAACAAAAATGATTCGAAAACGTCGCTGATACAAGAATGGAACAAAATTGACTCAAATTTGGCCAACACGTTAACAGCTTCTATGCCAAGACGATTAGCAGCTGTTATTAACTTCAAAAGATACCTTACCAAGCATTGGCTGTACTATTTTATGTGCATGTTCTTGAAAGTACCAAGTGTATGAATACTTTTTTCCCCGCCTCATTTGACGCTTGCCAAAAGAAATCTTATATTTTGTAGTATACGTTTTTTCTTCAATAAAATATATGTATCATTTGAAAGCTGAAACTACAAGCTATATTTTGATGCCAATAGATATTAATTGAAGTTTTATTTGAGCAAATTTGCATGCACAAATCAATTTGCGCAAGCAGCATGAGCGTCAAAACCCACCTTTATCGGTGGAATCCAACACGCCAATTGGCTTGTGCAAGACAATTTGCACAAGTAAATCGTTGCATTAAGGTGGGTTTTCCCGCTCACGCAACTTGCGCAAATTGATTTGTGCAAGCAAACTTGCACAAATAGAACTGAATTGGTATGTTCCGTTCTCACGCTCATGTAATTTGCGCAAATTGAATTGTGTATGTAAACTTGCACAAATAAAACTGAATTGGTATGGTCCGTTTTCACGCTCATGCAGCTTGCGCAAATTGATTTGTGCATGCAAATTTGCTCAAATAAAACTTCAATTAATATAATCTATTGGCGTCCAAATATAGCATGTAGTTTCAGCTCTTTCAAATGATATATATTTTATTGAAGAAAAAACGTATACTACAAAATATAAGATTTCTTTTGGCAAGTGTCAAATAAGGCGGGGCAAAATGTACTCATACACTTGGTACTTTCGAGAACATACACATAAAATAGCAAAGCCAATACTTGGTATGGAACAAATTTGAGTCAATTTTGTTCCATACTTGCATCAGCGACGTTTTCAGAATCATTTTTGTTTAATATGGAATGCTCTCGAATACGTCAATCAAATTTTTCTTACACATTCTCTATGAGGTTGATATTTGAAGATTCTAAAGGTTTATTTAACATATATACAGGGTGGACCAGGTTAATCGTCATTTTTTTTTGATATGTGATAGAACAACAACAAAAAAGTAGACTTTCATAATAACATTTTTTTCAAAAATATTTCCTAACAAAGATACAGGGTTTCAAAGTTTCGAAAAAAAATTGTTTTCTCATCATAACTTCTAAACTACTTGATCGATTTCCATGAAGTTTCGCACACAGGCTAATGTAGAACAGCTCTAAGCAATAATTAAATAATTTTTAAAAATTCTCCAGTGGCGTAGATACTAGGGGCCGGTACCCCCCTTTCCCCCTGCCAATCTTCGGCGCCACTGGATATTTTGCAAAGAAAATTTAATTATTGGATTCCCCGTTTAATTTAGAGAAAAAAATCACCCTTGCAAATTTTTGATTTATGGCTTCGTTTTTGAGATATTTATTTTAATTTATAAGGTTGCGAGCAGGCCAAAGCTAGGTTGAACTCCATTAATTGTGATATGTGATAGAGCAACAAAAAAAAATAGATTCTCATGAGAAAATTTTTTTCAAAAATGTTTCCTAACAAAGATATAGGGTGTCAAAGTTTCGAAAAAAAATGGTTTTCTCATCATAACTTCTAAACTACTTGATCGATTTCCATAAAATTTCGCACACAGGCTAATGTCGTACAGCTCTAAGTAATAATTAAATAATTTTTAAAAATTCTCCAGTGGCGTAGATACTGGGGGCCGGTACCCCCCATTCCTCCTTCCCAATCTTCGGCGCCACTGGATATTTTGCAAAAAAAATTTAATTATTGGATTCCCCGTTTAATTTAAAGAAAAAAATCATCCTTGCAAATGTTTGATATCACATATCAAAAAAAATAACGTTGAACCTGGTACGTGTACTTATCCATAATTTGATCTATAAAGACTAAATTACCCACTCCATTTGCTCCCATTCACCCCCAAACTAACACACTTCCTCCGCCGTATTTAACAGTGGGTCGAAGATTTTTTTATTTAATGCTATTCCTTGTTTTCTCCACACTCACTTTTGTCTTTCGGAATTCCAAACGTTAAATTTGCTCTAATCAGAAAAAATAACCGTTTTCCAAAAGTCCATTGACGCGTTAACGTACTCCTTTGCAAATCGAATTCTTTCTTCTCCATTTACTTTACTGACATAAGGTTTTTTCCTAGGTACTCATGTTACAAACCCGGCTTTTCTTAATATATTCCTATTGTTTTTTGCGTAAGACACTTATCACGACGTTTTTGTAACCCTGCAGCTATATTAGTTAAACTCTCGGACGGATTTATTATTATTTTTGAAGTGAAAATTCTTTGCTGAGGGTATTGAATGCGCGCCCGATGATACGAAAAACCGTAACGAAACCCACACACTCCAACGCTCTCGATCGTGTCTCACTCATACAGCGCTCTCGATCTTGTCCCAATACACCGCTGTCGACTCTGCCCCATTTCACCGCTCCCGACCGTGCGTACGTTAAAGCCATGTGTCGACTTTGCGAGGCTGGCTCGCGAAGCCGCCGCGCGAGGCGTGCCTCGTGTTGGATCGCCTTGCCTAGTGAAGCTGCCGCCGTTCGTTTCTCTACATATTCCGAGGAAAAAATGTCTTGAGGCTGCCTTGCGCGGCGGCCTCGCGAGCCAGCCTCGCAAAATATGTGTTCCGTCGCAAAGGGGACTTCTACGTCATTTCTTACCGCTCACTATTATCGCAACCTAAGTAAAACGCACTAATCTAGATCTAATCTGTACATCGGTCGCAACAGCGAAGCGGGCGGTATGTTTTGGTTAATACGGGTTACGAATGCGTTCGCAGTCTCACACCTTTCCCTCAAAACAACCTCGCAGTGTATCTAATTGTAAACCACAGCTACATCACGGAATTACTGTATCTCTTTGAATCCAATATAATCACCAGTAATATTGTGAGTGCAGTGTTAAATCATTTCAACTAACCGATATGGTTTAAATCCACCACTCCACGTTTTCGGTCACTAGTCGTGTCACGCAGTAGTACCTTCGGGATTTACGACCTCGAGGAGATCTACTCTTGATCGCACATGTTATAGTTATTAATTTGAAACTGAAGAATAAATGAAGCAAAAATCAATCGCTGTTTAGACTGTGCAGAGGGGGTCTGATTTGTGTTGCTCGAGGGGGTTTCTTTGGGCGATGAAAGCTATTGTTCATATTATGAGGCGACGCAGTGTCGCACTTCCACTTTTTTTGGCGTATCCGTAAGATGATATAAGAAGCCAGACTAGAGGGCGCAGAGTTACTTGTGAGTTGTTTGTATTTCGTTTGTCCCATTTTTAGTTTTCCGGATTTTACCGCGTCGAGTGTCCGGCCATACGGAGCTCGTGTAGTCTGCGATCGGAGTTGCGACTTTTCTCAAGTAACCACCGTGCATTACTCTACATTCTTTCGCGCATGTGTGTGTGTTTGTGTGTGTATTAGTTTATAATTATTATTGCAAAAAAAGCCACAGAACGGTCGAAAGAGCACAGTGACAGGCAACGTGTATAAACTTTCCATTTCGTAAACGTCAATGAACACTGAACATTCTTTCGCGTGTGTGTTATATTAAAATTATTATGGCAAACACAGAAAAACAACGGATAAAAGAATTTCGTGATAGGCAACGTGTAAAAAAAATGATGACGAAGGTACTAGCTAAAACTAGTACAGAACGAAATCGAGAATGGAGAGAGAATTAAATTAACACAATCAAATATTGATGAATCTGCTTATGTAGATCTACACCAGTCCACAAAACTAAATAATGCACAATATTTTCAAGTTCCTGAAGGATCCAATGGCGTTGAAAATACATCCCGTGTGACCGTGATATTCTTTACACTGCATTTAATGCCCATAAAAAAATTCATATTGAATGTAATAAAAAAAAACAAACAAAACGTGTAGCCGCCACGCGCGGAAGAAGTGAAACTTCGATACCAGTTTCTCTGAATTTGATTCCGGTGGTATTAGTTTCAATTGGCTCTATACAAGTCTTTTACAATGCTTCTTCGTAGAGCCAATTGAAGCTAATACCACCAGAATCAAACTCAGAGAAACTGGTATCGAAGTTTCACTTCTTCCGCGAGTGGCGGCCACACGTTTTGTTTGTTCTTAAAATAAAACGATCGTCTTGATTATCCAGTTCAGGAAACTCGAAACATACGACAGATACAATCCGCGAATGGTTAATTTATAATAATCTCTACATATGACATACACCTCTAGAATCTCTAGATATCAACCCCATAGAGAATGTGTAGGAAAAATTTGATTAGCGTATTCGAAAGCATTCTATATTAAACAAAAATTATCCGAAAACGTCGCTGATACAAGAATGGAAAAAAATTGACTCAAATTTGGCCAACACGTTAACATCTTCGATGCCAAGACGATTAGCAGCTATTATTAAATTCAAAAGATACCTCACCAAGTATAGGCTTTGCTATTTTATGTGTATGTTCTTGAAAGTACCAAGTGTATGAATACTTTTTTCCCCGCCTCATTTCACACTTGCCAAAAGAAATGTCTTATATTTTGTAATATACATTTTTTCTTCAATAAAATATATATCATTTGAAAGCTGAAACTACAAGCTATATTTTGATGCCAATAGATAAGGTTTGTTCCTGCAGAGAATCCATGACTAATCCCTGACAGTTGGTGATTTGTACGTAGTGCGCATGTGCGGACTTTGACTAGTCAGGGATTTCTGTTGGAACACCGAACGCACTGTACTCTAGTGGTGACGACAGTAATTAATTTTAGAAGAGAGCAAACCTAACCTTTTTAATTTTCGACTAAGGTTATTATTATTTTGTTTTATACACTACTAGTAGTGCAACAAAAATATGGATGAAAACTCAGGTACAAACAATAGAAAGTTAATACGGTTTGGCGAACAAGGGTTGCAAACGTACAGTCAGTTAAGTAAGAGCGTGTATGGCATTATTTATAAAGAAATTATTCAACAATGTTTCTTTCCACATACATACGTTTGACATGTTCCAAGGCAATGCGCAATTATGTTAATAATGAGTCCAATCACCACCATCGACAATCACTTGGCATTACCGAGGCATAGTATCCACCCATTTTTCGACGTATTCGCGGGGAAGTGCCTTCCAAACGCGTCGAATTTCTCAGGATAGCTACTTCACAGTGAACACGTTTTCATAAACAAGCAGAAGCTTCGACGAAAACATGTCTTCACTGTGAAGCAGCTATTCCGAAAATTCGACACATTTGAAAGGCACTTCCCCGTAAATACGCCGAAAATTTGATGGATAGTATGCCTCGGAGATGCCAAGCAATAATCGATGGTGGTGATTGAACTCATTATTAACCAAATTGTGCATTGCCTTGGACCATATCAAACGTATGTATGTTGAAAGAAACATTCTTGAATAATGTCTTCCTGAATAATGCCGTACACGCTCTTACCTAACAGACTATACTTACAATCTCACGTCCTTCATGGAAGGCTAATTGCCGGACGGATCGGAGTAAGCCATCCCCGCAGTGGCCAGCTTATCAAAAGACACGGTAGTGTCTCGCGGCATGTTCGTTCAAGTAGTTCCGCGCTCAGACACGACAGCGCTGATGTCGCGAGCACCCGTGTCTCTTTACACCACAAATGTCTGCCCCCTGCACCCCTCAATTTTTACATCGAATTTTCTCAATAAATATACGGTTATAACCAAAACTATGCTTAGTTACGCCATATAAATCGACTATTCTCTATCGATAGAGACCAGAGTAAATGTATTTCCATTCGCGAAACGATTAACCCCGCGTTTACTTCGATCCTCGGACGCGCTTGTTAATAAAATGTAAAAATTCAGTGTAATCGGAGTTATGAATCTCAATAGTGGTGAATGTGACAGACGCTCCGTATAGTTTAATAATCGTTTGTTTTTTTTTCGATAATCGGGATAGTGAACGGATGCAGTGCTGTGTTTCTCTGGTTGCCTGTGCATAAAGAGCAGGAAAGGAGACGGCAGTATCTCAGAAGAATTACCATCAGATAAGTTTAATTGCCATCTGACAGCTTTAACCTCACTTTCGATGGAAGGACAATTATCTTTGTGATCATTCTATTTTTTGTTTCAGCGTCATGCGAGCACGAGACGAATTGATGGCTTTTCTTCTCTGTCACAATCAAAGCCGTGGGAGAAAAATAGGAGATGCAATGGAATTGTATCACAACACACAATCAAGTAATTACTTTATCATTATTTTTTCTCTATCGATATATTTCCTCTTTCGTACTATTACAAGTTCCAATTTACACACCGACCTGTCAAACCTGAAGTGTACATGTACCTCACTTCTATTTCATCTGTTCTTCGTCTCCGTTGTAACGACAGTCAATGAGGAATCACTGATATCGATTAGGGGGTTCGAGTGTTATTCCATATTCTTTCTAGCACAGCATCGATATTTTACTGCACCTGTTTTCTTCTGGGACTTCCTAAAACAATTATAAAAACCCCATATGATTGTTATTTACAATTTGTTACAGATCGTATGCGAACCCGAGGGGGTTTCTTTCGAACGAAGGATCATCCACTTGTTGTTCCAAGAACCAGTTGCATTAGTTCATTTGGCGAGCTGGATCTGCTGTCTCGAGTGCATGGACGTGTGCCACTTTAAATGGATATTTTGTAATTTCCATCGTTACATTAGAGGCGAAGAAGAGATGAAATAGAAGTGAGGTACATGTACATTTCACGTTTGATAGGTTGGTATATAAATTGGAACTTCTGATAGTATAATACGAAAGAGGAAATATATCGATAAAGGAAAAATAATAATAAAGTAGTTACTACATTATTGTAATCCAATTCCATTGTATCCCTTATTTTTCTGCCACGACTTTAATTGTTGATAGTGGATGGATCAGCCAATAAATTTAATTTTTATTCACTATCAACAATCAGTCGCGGCAGAAAAATAAGGGATTCAATGGAATTGGATTACAGTAATGTAGTAACTACTTTATCATTATTTTTTCTTTATCGATATATATTTCCTCTTTCGTATTATACTATCCCAAGTTCGAATTTATATACCGACCTGTCAAACGTTAAGTGTACATGTTCCTCACTTTTATTTCATTAAGTATTACTGCAGAACAAGTAGGTAAGAAGATTTTCATGAAGACTCATGATTTTTTGACTTATCATCTCGTACAGGTGCAACCGAAGAGGATCTAGCTCGTGTCCTGTCCACAAAAAGATGACTCGATGGACATTGGAGAATGTCAGACTTGTCACCGAGCACCTATATCCCACGGTACATTAATTGCAATACGCGTTTCTCCTTTCAACTATTCCAGCGTTAAATAACTTTTACTTCTTTCACAAGCTAATAACCTTTTTTTGAACTGTTTGTGGTAGGTGGCAGCGATTGATAATAGCGACTCGTCGTAGACAAGTTCGTCTATTAAAACTAAAAAGCAATTCTGTGTACCGAACTACTACTACGATAATGTGCCCGAGCTCACGGTCTATTCTGCGATTAACATTAACGTAATCGTGATTATGCTCAGGTGATGGGTGTTCCAAAAGAGGTAAAGTTGATACTAAACATCGGATGCTGTAAGCTGACTTGCTAATGTATGCTTTGCAACTGGAATATCATCGCAGGAATAATTTGTCTACGATTAGTCACAATCATTGATCGCTGCCCCCTACGATGAACAGTTTGTACAAGGTAAATACTTTGAAAGAAGTGAAAGTTATTTAAAGCAGGAATAATTGAAACGAAAAGCGCATATTGCAATAAATGTACCGTGGGTAATAGGCGCTCGGTGACAAGTCTGATATTCTCCGATGTCCATCGAGTCATCTTTTTACGGACAGGACACGAGCTAGGTCCTCTTCGGTTGCACCTGTACGAGATGACATGTCAGAGTCTGCAGTAATACTTAATGAGATAAAAGTGAGGTACATGTACACTTCACGTTTGACAGGTCGGTATATAAATTCGAACTTGGAATAGTATAATACGAAAGAGGGACTATATCGATAAAGAAAAAATAAGGGATACAATAAATTTGGATTACAATAATGGTGTAACTACTTTAAACACTTGGGGAAACTCACCGAAGGAACCCGAATAATTATCTTAACACTTGTACACTTGATTTCGAGGTTACATGCATGATTTGACAGCTACCGGAAGATCAGGGGGGCCTTTCTCGAGTCACTCGTATCTTTGCGTGCACGCAACTCAGCGAAGAGACCAATCAGGTTCAAGTATTCCATTGCGGCGGGGGTCCTGATTTTTCTACTCGCTAAGAAACGTATATGCATCTTTGCGAGTAGACCAATCAGGACCCCCACCGCAACGGAATACTTGATCTGCAACAGTTAATAGATGATTTTTATTCGCATTGGCATGTTTATGATGATATTTGCAATGAATGTTCTACTCGGATTGAAATGAGTCGTAAGGTCAGCATCGAAGCTGTAAATGATGTAGTAATAGTTACATTAAATTTATTTATGACTAAGGGCGAAATTTCAGCGGTGCATGCAAAAGGATTTCTTAAAACTATTCCAACGTCTCGAGTTAATATATGTAACAATATTATATACGGTCATAAGTGGTATCTTTACATGTGATGAAATAATTCATCATGGTCATTGGAAGAGTATACTTAGAGAGTTGCAGGTAAAACGTCTTCATGGATTTCTGTAGACGACCAAAATATAAGAAAAATCCGATAGCCTGTAAATTCGAAAGCGGTATATGTTTTATTTCTCCAAAATACTAAGGCAAAGTGAAAAATATAAGGGCTCTCTAGTCTATAAATCCCTTTCAAAATATCACGAGAATAAATCGAAAGTAAGTAAGTGGTTATAATTAATTGGCTCGTATCGATATAAAATGTGAGCCTTAAATTTTGTGGTAATAGAAAGCTATTCTTCTACATGTACGTATTCTCCTCATGAATAAATTCCAAAAAGTAATGAAATCCCCCCACAAAAACAGATTCTCTGTAAAAAAAAAGGCGGCATGTTCATTCAGTGCTAACGAAAATTGATACCTACGTAAAATACTCTCCAAAAAAGATTTGAAATCAATTAAGATCGCCATGTTCCAGATTTATATATAAAAAGTAAAAGGCATCATTTGAAAGGAAAATTATTGTAAATCAAGTTACTAAAAAATTCGACTAAAGAATTTATTTAACAAATTTTAATAAAAAAGAACTTGCCGCGTTTTTTTCCTTCAAAATAAAAAATTCAGACAGAATTATACTCGATGTTTATGCACTTATGAGATTTTAAATAAATTCATACACTTATATGATACCACCAGTATACCGAATGTCGCACGGGAAACCAATCAGGCGGGGGCCTTTTGAATTTCTCTGAATTTGACTTCGGCAGTGCAATTTATGAATTACTCTAGCACCGTCCAAGCACTACCAATTATTCGGTATAGTGGACAAAAGATGAAAACTTAAACGCGGCAAGTTCTTTTTTATTACAATTTTTTTATAAATTCTTTAGTCGAATCTTTTAGTAACTTGATTTACAATAATTTTCCTTTCAAATGATGCCTTTTACTTTTTATATATAAATCTGGAACATGGCGATCTTAATTGATTTCAAATCTTTTTTGGAGAGTATTTTACGTAGGTATCAATTTTTGTTAGCACTGAATGAACATGCCGCCTTTTTTTTACAGAGAATCTGTTTTTGTGGGGGGTTAATAAATACAGCTATACACACATGGAATACTAAGTCAGATTGTAAAGGGGAGAAATAACGGATTCCATAGATATATATAACCGTGTAAATCTGATACCTGGCTTGCCATGTACACCCGGGTTCACGGATTCTGAACATAGTGACTTTTCAAAATGTCGTATTTCAATATACTAACCAATGAATAATTAATTATCATGCTTTCATTAGCCAGGGCAAAAGCCGCATTAGCTAATGAAAGTTTGACATTTAATTGCTAATTGGCTGTTACGTTTTAAAATTACATTTTGAAAAGTCATTATGTTCAGAATCCGTGAACCCGGGTGTACACCCGGGGCCACGGATTCTTCTTCTGGTTACTTTTGCAAAATGTTTCTATTATAGGTACCCTATATATTAATTACTCATTCAAATTTCTAACATTAGCATCAACATCTATAGCAGAAATAATGGATTCGGTTTTTGAACAGTAAAAATAACAATTAACAAATTAAGAGAGGGGGGGGCAGTTTTACTTCGACCAGGGTGTACAGAATATCCTACAACAAATTAGGACAGTTATTTTGGATTAATCTATTTCTCCAGCCTTATACCATACTTGTAAAACGCTTGCGTGCTGGTTATTCTCAGTATAGCGCTATACCGCGTTTATACTGTGTTTGTAAAACCCGCTCTCATTCATACGAGCAGCTAGTACGCCTGCGTCGAACTAAAAGTTTCCTGACAATCCGCAAACTTTTCTGACTGTCAGCAAACTCGTCTGACTCCTGCTGGAACAGCGGATTTGGAATCAGTGACTGTCACGTACTTCTTGCTGGAACGCATAGAATCTTAATGCGCATGCGCCTGATATCCGCTGACAGTCTCTGACTCCTGCAGGAACAAACCTATATTCATTTATTTTAACTATATGCAAGTGGATCGTAGTTGAACGGTGTATGAATACTTTTTTCCGCCACTGTATATTCAAGGTTCAATATATGTCGATATCATCTCTTTTTAAATCTTTCTTCTTTTAAATGGTTTCTTTTTTTCAGACGCGATAATGACGAATGCGGCATAAGCAATAATGGTGTCATCTTCATCAAACATTTCGATTTCGACTGGTAGACAACATTTCTGTTTATTGGGTGTGGACGGGCTTCCCCGGTCAATCCCTTCCCCGGTACGCCGAGCGTCATCGCACCGCTGCCGGAACATACCGCCCGCCTTGCCGAAACAGGTCACACTCTGCGTTGGACTCGACTACCCTTGGACAGTGTCGATCGACGCGGCTTTATTCCGACCCGTCCGGTAAGTAACCTTTCCGGGAAAGGTGCGGGACTGCAAGCGCATTTGCAGCTTTCGCCGATATATGCCGCTCACCTGATGGCTAGATTAAATCCTAGATCAATGAGGTATTTCGATCGCGATGATACTGAGCAGTGAGAGTCAATACTCAGAATTCCGACTATCGTTTGTCGGAATAGCGATAGTTTTATTTAACAGCGTTTCCGCGTTAATAAATATATCAACAAATGTAAACAGACAAAATAACACCAAAAATACAGAAGCCACGTGCAAATCAAGACAAGAAATTAGCTGCTACATGCATGCGGGCGACCGGGCGGTAGCGTTATAAAGTTGGAGTGTTGTTCATACATTCAAGTATTTGTGCTTACCGCATACAAATTATCTGATCGCACCTGTTTTACTCAAGTCAAACTTTCTGGCTTGGGCAAGTAAACGATTTTGGTCTTCATGTACAGTTTACTTGTGCAAGTCGGACTGCACAAGCCAATTCGCGCAAATTGCATGAGCGTAAAAACGGGCGCCAATAACGTGCAAATTATTTAACTGCGCCAAATTTACTCAAGTCAAACTTTCTGGCTTGGGCAAGTGAACGATTTTGGTTTTCACGCACAGTTTATTTGTGCAAATCGGACATGCACAAGCCAATTGGCGCAAATTGCATGAGCGTCAAAACCCACCTTAAGTCGCAAAAGCCTTCGGCTACTAGAAATGATTTACTTTAGTATAACTATTCGCGAAGTACAATTGCGAATACGGAAGGAATCGAATTGGTTGCAGTGGAAGCTCGATTGAAAGTCTGATTTCGACCGCGTCGATCGGATACTTATACCTAGTCTAAAGTTCCCCCAAAATGAGAGGGGAAGGGGTGAGAGCTGCCGTCGAGTCAAAGTGCGGTAGGGCACATATAACTCCATCCCTTCGCGACCGAAGTTCAATATTGCTTCGGCCGTGTGGGACCGATTCCGAGAAAGGTCGGGTTTTCCCGGTCGCAATAGCGGAACGGAATTAGACTGACCGTAATAGTGGGCCGATCGGTCCGAGATGAATAATCGCCTGCAATCGATTGTCCATAATTAAAACAAATTGCTTTCCGCGAAGCTGGGGACGATTCACGCAGCGCTAACATCTGTCCGGCTTGAGTAGCTTTTCGTGACAATGCTACGGTTCACGCGGAAGAACGCAGTACCTATGACTAGTGAGTGTACAGTTACACAACCGGCGCAAATTGCATGAGCGTCTAAACTCACCTTTAGTCTTCTGGCCAAGACATCCGTTTAGTACCGCACATAAGGAGTCTCATTACTGGGGCGTTTTCACTGGTCGATCTGAGTTGAACGATTTGGGTCGTTCGACCATAGTTCGACCTGTGTTGAAAGCAAAAAGGTTTACACGATACGCGATGCATGTACCAGAATATTGTCGTACAAAATGGCGTCACGTGAAATTGTTGATGCAAAAAATGGGTTACTTGGCCCAACAAAATATTTTTTCCGCTGTAATCAAGTATACATTTATTAACTGCAAATAAACTCTTTTCTCGGTATACAAAGTAACTTGAATCGAGCGAACGAAGTATTCGCTAAACTGAAAAATTTCTAGAAAATCATTAACGGAATCAAGGAATTTTACTTCCAAATTTGACCGTGATAAAAAATTAATCGCTGTTTCTCAGAATCTCACATACATTATAAATAATATTTTCTCTTTTATCTTTGAGCGCGATAACAAATATTCGCCAGTTGCAGTTTTTCACGAATGCAACTGATACAGACAGCCTGTTGGTAAATAGCGTGTGTATTCGAGTGTTTGCTTTAAGCATGCTTATTTAGGAGTATGCTTAAAAGAAGCATGCAAATATCAAGTAAGTGTAGCAGTTAAAAGAGCATGCTCATAAGCATGCTTTTTTAGTAGCATGTCTATCTGTAGTCTTATGGCCTCTCGTTATTCCGCGTTCTTTAGCGGAAAATATGGCGATCGTCGTTTTGTTCTTGTACGACGAGATGTTTACACATTCCATTCCAGTCGGTCGACATCCATTCGGCGACAATCGATGACCAAAAAGTAGACAGTCTTTATACTTTTGTCGAATCGACTCACTCTGCCGAACGGCCAAGCCGAAAGGTGGTTTACATACTCGATTTGCTTTCGATTCAATAATCGACCTAAATCGTTCAACTCAGATCGACCCGTGAAAACGCCCCATACGATATCATAATGGCGGCTGAGATTCCCTGACAGGAAAGTTCTACGACGAGGCGTATCGTTAAGAGTTTGAACCTGATTCAGAGTCAAACGAAACGGTAGCAGTCTCCGAGCGATATCTTCCAATGCAGAGAGCCGATCATTCTACCTTCCAGTAACTATCCGTGAGGAAGATCATCCAAATTCGATCGATCCCTTGAGTCCAAGTCGGCATTCTGAAGCACCTTGGCCTCGATTCTCGAACTCATGCGAAAAACTTTCGTATAAGAATCTCTAATTTTAACCAATAAAGTAGTGGACCGGACGGAATGGCCGCAACGAGATTGGCGAGATTCAAAGATTCGTATACAAAAGTTTTTCGCATGAGTTCGAGAATCGAGGCCCTGGTCTCGTATCGCCGTTGTACTCAACAGACAAACTTCCGTTTCAGAAACTATTGGAAATAATTAAAATGTTCGGTTCAATTTCGTAACGCGTTTAACATTCCAAGCGAGAGATGAAAGCGTTTCATACGACGAAGAGAATTTGCAACAACTCAACAAATTCCTTCGGCGCAGGTATAGAGGGCCGCTTCACCTTCCGTGTAGTCTGACCCCTCTTTATGGCCAAGAATGAGCAACGGTACCCTTGCCCGCTAGATCCGGGACGTGGAAATTAACCAACGTCATCCCTTGTGCTAATGGCATTCTCTCCTAGCCAATCAGAGCGCATCGCGTTAGTTTACGTAATCCTCACCCAGCCAATCAGGGTGTACCGCATCAGCCCACACTGTCCTCATCGTCTTGCAACTACTGTTAGATGTAAGATATATATACTGCAACCAAATACGCGTTAGTCAATGTATAACCGAAGTGTATCGCCGACCGTATACAGTGCATTCAGTGTGCAAGAGCGCTCTAATTTGTAATCAGACAGTTCGTCTTCATCTCAGCTTCATACGCTATTCTAAGGTAATCGATTCCTTGTACCTCGTAAACGTCAGTGTAGTGTATAGTGTACAGTGCATTCGAAACAACTAGTTATAACCACATTTAAATCATCATACTACTGTACTGCCTAACTATGGAGAAAGGCAGTAACTAGCAAAACAAACCGAAATGCGTTTTTAGGTACCACTGAATATCTTGAATTATTTTGTACCCAAATTTTGTATCTTTTTTAATGTTAAAGCTAGGTTTTATTAATAATCTATCTTGGAAACCCTTCGGCTAAAGGCATCAAAGTTAAACTTGATTTTCCACAAATTTGTCGATTAGCAGTTATTGCCTTTCTCCATAGTTGGGCAGTGTATCTCTTCAACTTGAATATACCATATGTCCGCGATCAAAGCACCCATAGCAAAACTCGCAATTTTGCTATGGTAGGCTTGATTGCGGACATATGGTACATAGTGATTGCAGGGCCCCCTTTTTCGAGTCACTTGCAAGAGAAACGTATACGTTTCTCTTGCAAGTGAGTAAGAGAAAGGGGCCCCTGATCTCAATACATATAACTACTCCCCTCTATACTGGATAGACTATCCTTCGGTTGGCTGCATGAAAATTGAAGCATCGCCAGCGCGTCTCGCAGACGGTCGCCGTACTAAAGATCGTAATTCTGCGCTTGTGCGAGTTTCGTAGTAGAGAGAGGGAAATGGAAATTTAGCCAATCCCCACTGCCTAACTTTAAAACCGCGCAGACGTATTAGTAAGATGTCTAATACCGTGACCGTCTGCGGGAGCTACATGCTGACCGAGCTCTCAACGTGTTGAAGGTATACGCTAGGCAAGTAACTCTAGTGGCGCCACGAGGTGGTCGAAGTTCGTAACTCTAGGGTAACTTTGGTAAGGGTAAGAGAACTTTGTACTTTTTCTCCATTCCGGAGATACGAAATTGTTTGTTACGCGGTGCGCTCGTAGATCGCGCGGCGCGCTCCGCTACTGGCGTCCGCGGCAACTTGATGGCCGCGCAAACTTGAGCAAAAACCGTTTGAGCTTGCATGAACATGATTTTCCGAGTTTGGCAAACATAGACAGTTTTCTTGTCAGTTTGCTGATGGTGCTCGTGCGGTATACTTGCTTAAAAACTATTCGGTGTTTCAATATCATTAAGTGAAAATGGTTCGACCGAAGGAATGTTGTAATCCTTTGAAAAGGAAAGGTCATAATTGTGTTCGTCATAAGTTGTTCCTCGCGCGTTACTGCCAAGTGGAATAAAAAATTCGAAGAATACATTGATCGATATATTTGTCAAATATGTCGTAAGGACATGTATAATGATGTTAAAATTGCTTCAAATGTAGAAAATGAAGACCCAAGCACCCAAGACCCAAGATAGTTAATACCGATAATTAATTGCTATACTGTAATACCTTCCAGGGAACGAATTGAATTTTTAACTGAATGTAAATATTGGATTTGAACAGTGAACAGTTATAATTACTTGGAAGTTTATTCGTGGTTCACTATTAAAGAAGGTGTTACAGTATAGCAATTAATTATACAATAAAATATAAAAATAACACAGGTTTACAACAAAAAAAAAGTCCGGACTATTTGACCGGACCATGGTATTCCGAGGTATTTTTGCGTCCTGAATCCGATCCCGAGGTCATCTGAGCCCCATCACGTCAGAAAAACGAGATTTCGAAATAAATAAATAAGGAAATGGGACTGCCC
Organism: Xiphydria camelus; assembly: GCA_963678675.1. Classification (NCBI taxonomy): domain Eukaryota; kingdom Metazoa; phylum Arthropoda; class Insecta; order Hymenoptera; family Xiphydriidae; genus Xiphydria; species Xiphydria camelus. Next base: position 7,494,186 of record OY783197.1, read on the forward strand.
TGAGCAGCACCCAGAGCATGACTCCAAGGTTCTAAGGCCATTACGGTCAGTGCTGGGTCCACTGTCACAGTGAACGGATCGCCGGAATTGGATGCCTTGACAGGGAGATCGTAATCCGCAAGATACAACGATCATATGGCAACATTTTATCCACTGGGGTGGTTCTGTAATAGTCCCGGTCGAGATTTAGGACTCCATTCCAATGTTTGGAAGGTATTCAAGACCTAAACAGCTACCCTCCAACTCAACAGGTCGCTTGAGAAATTGTCCCGGATCCAGTTCCAAAAAATGGTCATTTTAACCTCTAAATGACCTTGAAATCTCATTTTTCTGACGTGATGGGGCTCAGATGACCTCGGGATCGGATTCAGGACGCAAAAATACCTCGGAATACCATGGTCCGGTCAAATAGTCCGGACTTTTTTGTTTGTAAACCTGTGTAATTAGTAAACTCACATAACGCTTATTCAACGCTTTGACGAATTGTTTCATGAGTCCTAACTTTATATGTAATGGAGGTATCAATATCTTCTTTGAATCTATCAACGGCTGCTGTAAGATATTGTCGGATCCTACAACGAAGGATGTTCTAGGTTCCCAAACCTTTTTCACGTAATGATTTTGTTTATCTCTACTATCCCATTTACAAAGATAACACGGTTTTTTTGTATAGCCAGATTGTGCTGTCCCAGAATCATTGTGAGGATTTTAAAATCTACGCAAACTTGCCATTTGTGGTCATCATATTTTATTGCTGCTAATAGAGTTTTCAAACATTCATACGATTCATTCATAACAGTCGAATGCGCAACTGGTATTCCCAGGTAAAAATCTGTCCAGGTTGTGCAAGGTCGAACCTTGTTACAAGGTACGTTTTGCAAGGTTACGCTGCAAGGTTAAAACAGGGTTGCTGCAAGCCTGTCTGTTCCTTGCATAGCCGAAACTGACCACTGCCCTGTACCGTTAGCCTGTTTCAAGCTTGCAATAACAGAGAGATACCAGGTTCGCGCGACAAGGTGAAAACAAGGCGAAAACAAGGTTGTGCCGGCAGCTTAGCGAATCAGTGCCGCCTCTAGATGTTGAGACGTCTTCATGCTTAGCGCCCTTTTCTAGTATCGGCGCCCCATGGCTAGTGCGCCTTCGTGCGTGGCACGAAATGGCCCCTCGTTAGACACAGCCCTGCGCTTAGCGAATAGATATCATAAAAATCCGCGTCGTGGCGTGCGCATCGCCTCAGCTGTCAGAGCCCTTAAATTGAGGTTAGCATCAGTGGCGATCAGTTCGGTTCACGCGTGTTTTTTTTGTTTAAGAAGCCGTCAGTGTTTAATGTTAACGCGTGCAAACGTTTATTTAGTGAACATCGAGTGTAAACGTTTTTTTAGTGCACGTTGAGTGTAAACGTGGGTTATTCGTGTCCAGCCTCACTTTCTTAAATGTCTTCAAACAAATTTCAAAAGGATTCCTCTAGAAAAAAACGAATTGTTTAAATAACCATATATTAACCATAACGAATTTGCGTACTGCATCACGCAAATGGTTAAAAATCGCGTGGACACGAATGACCCACGTTCACACGGAATGGGTTAAAACATTCGGGGGCAAGATCTTCGGAATAAGGACCTATACGAGCAGAAAATAAATATTATCCAGCTTCCTGCACAGAAGGGTAAGTATTAATAGCTCATTTCATGAAATTATTTGCAAAAAGCAGATAGATGAATAAGTTTCTTTATTATCTCATATGCTTGTCTTTCATACAGTTGCAGATCCAGCGTCAAGGAAGGCCAGATATTCCATCGACTCAGAGGCGAAGGAACATGGAAAGGAGACCGTAGGCATCGGTCAGTGTAGCAGCTCAGCTATCGAGTAAGTAACGTCCCTGAGATTAATAGTAGGCAGTATTATATCGAATTCGTATTCCTTATAAGGAGTATTATATGGAATTCGTATTTCAGATCAGAGGAAGGGGCATGAGACCTGGTGCCCCTCAGGCTCAGGAGCAATCCAGTCGTCACTGAAGATTTGACTCCACATCTCCCGAAGAAGTAATATTATCTTAAGAATCTATGAGATTTTAGACTAAATTGTTAGAATACTTTTCTGTACATTATTTTTCGCTGTACTGGAGAGGTATAGGTATTCAATTTCGATTGTTTAATAATATATGAGGTTAATTTAACTTAACTTTTATTAGGTAATAATCAGGTCAAAAAAGCAACAAAAATCACAACACATCTGACGCTTCGATTCCTCTCCGAACCCTCTCCGGAGACACAATGAAGGATTCATTCGAAAAAGAACCGAAACGTCAGACGTGCAGTGATTTTTGTTGTTTTTTGGCCTGATTATTACCTAATAAAAGTTAAGTTAAATTAATATTAAACTACAGGCGACAGAAGTAATATTATCTTAAGAATCTATGAGATTTTAGACTAAATTGTTAGAATACTTTTCCGTACATTATATTTCGCTGTACAAGAGAGGTATAGGTATTCAAACTCGATTGTTTAATAATATATGTGGTTAATTTAACTTAACTCTTTTATTAGGTAATAATCAGGCCAAAGCAACAAAAATCACAACACGTCTGATGCTTGGATTCCTGTCCGAACTCTCTTCGGAGACGAAATGAAGGATTCGTTCGAAGAGGAACCCAAACGTCAGACGAGCAGTGATTTTTGTTGTTTTTTGGCCTGATTATTACCTAATAAAAGTTAAGTTAAAATGATCTCATATATTATTAAACAATCGAAATTGAATAAGTCACCCGTCAAATTGACGGGGTTCCGTAAACCTAGCGATAGTAAAGTAGGAATAATAAAATTTTACTCGTCTTAGTATTATACATTATTTTTCTAAATTTGTAATGCTATCGCTATATATTGTAACCCAATTTTAATTATCAATAAAATTAAAAATTTAATTCTAACCTCAAATGTTCTTCATTACCGACTCATTACCGACAACGCAACCTTGTCCCAAGCGCCATAGTCTACCTTGAAACAAGTTTGCATAGCATACTGTCACAACATTGAAACGCGTAACGGATTTGCCTTGCATTAGCCTTGTTTTGCAACCTTGCCGCAAGGTTCTACCTTGCCGGCCAACCTTGTAACAAGCTTATTTCGGGGTACGATTTCTACCTGGGTTGGTGCGTATACATTAGTATTGTGGAGTAAGACTGCTTTGAGACTACGTTTACTAGAATCGATAAAAAGTCTCCATTGATCAGCACTATAAGTATCGGGCTTTCATTCGTCGATTAATCCTTTGACATTATTACAATAAACGAGAGACTAATTTGAATTACGAGAGAAAAAGCTCCTAAATTTTGTTTCTCTTGTCCTGTAAAACGTTACCTTCGTTTTCTTCTCTTCAGCAGATTTATCTTTTTCAGCGTAGAAGCACAGTACTCGGCAACATCTTTCGGCAATCCCATGTTACGAATGAAATCGTTCAGTTCTTCCTGTGAAAATAATTGAGGCTTTTTATTCTTACAACCCGTTGGAACGTATTCATGAGAATCATCTTCAGTTTCACTTTCTTCATCATTCGTTTGGCCATCTTCGCTGCCACTTTCATTTCCGCTCATATATCTCTCATCGTCATTATCAGTTTCATTTTCACTCGTGTAACTTTCATCTTCGCTATCAGTTCCATTCATATAGCTCTTATCTCTATTATTATCATCCTACTGTTCATCCTCATTCACACAATCTCTACGCTGATCTATATTTTCTCTTTCAACGTTTGCTTTAATCTCGTCTATTTCCATTCCATCTGAACTAAAATTCCGTTTGTTTGTATTGTCCTCGTTGCATACTTTATATGTGATTTATTTTTCATATTGTACCCAGTTAGATATCTTTTGCAGAAATAACCCGTGTCGAAATCCACTACAGAACACTACAGAATATTTTCAATCACTACTGAAAATCTGAGTAGTGGCACAATAGTGGTGAGCAGTGGTTCAATGATGGTCAGTAGTGGCACCAAACATAGACTAGACAAGAAGGGTCACTACGCGTCGGTACTTTGAAGTTGGGACTACAGAGGCGAGCCGCGTTGCTGGACGCCACATGTTCGGTGTCGACGTTTACGGTACTTCGTGAGCGACTACACCGGGTGGCGAGTAGAAATGAATTTTGAAGTATCGGTAGCATTTAATTATTTATTAAACTGTTCAATCGAATTTTACTTTTGTTAAAATAAGACTATATAATGTTATTAGTTCCCTTAAATATAAGCAATGATATAATAGAAACAATAGATATTTAAAACCTCAAAAGTAATAGTGTTGAATAACGTATATATAATACAACAGGTATACCGCATGTCCTATGGCCAACCGCGCAGGTGAGCTGCGACCTGAATTCTTGACTTCGGCAGTATTTATGGTACAGTTAGAGTGGGCTTCAGACGAGTGCACTGCATAAAAACGAAAAGTGTCGACTGCTCTTATAATAGCTGTCAATTCGTTAGATCGAAGCGTTTCGTGTAACCTCAAAATCGTAGTTTTGAATTAGTAGTGAATAATTTGTAGAAGTGATGAGAAATAATCATAAATAATCTTCCGAATTGACAGCCATCGGGAAATCAGACGACGCTTTTCGCTCTTACGCTGCGTTCTTACGAAAAGTGTGAAACGTCTGATCTCCCGATGGCCATCAATTCGGGAGATCGAAGTATAAGCTCGCGAAATCGTGAATCTTTGAATAAATGGTAAGTAATGTTCAGAAGTGAGAGTTAACAATCATTCGGGTTTTTTCGATGTCCAACCGAATTACACGCCTCATGTGTGTGTGCCTATTTGTTTCAGAAATTATTTCCGCGCTAGCACCGCGCGTGTCTAGGAAGTAGTTTTACGAAGTGGCGTGAGCGATACCTAAGGTGTCACAATTCGGAAGATTATTTATGATTATTTCTCATCACTTCTACAAATTATTCACTACTAATTCAAAACTTTACGATTTTGAGGTTACACGAAACGCTTCGATCTCCCGAATTGACAGCTATTAAAAGACCAGTCGACACTTTTCGTTCTTATGCAGCGCACTCGTCTGAAACCCACTCTAACTGTACCATAAATACTGCCGAAGTCAAGAATTCAGGTCACAGCTCGCCTGCGCGGTTGGTCATAGGACATGCGGTATACATAAAAATACAAAGGTAGTTGAATTTTGAACGAAAATAATTTTAACAGAAATCCAAAATTATTATATTTAAAGCACCCCGCAGGAATAATACTATGCAATTAACGTCACCAATCAACCATAATAATTGTGTTTCATTATTAACCGCTTATCTTAAAAGCCCGAGATAACTCGGGCCCGTTTATGGCAGCCCGTTTATGGCTATTGACAACATCGCTGTTGGCAACATCAACATTGAGTGTTGCCAACACGATGTCGCTGTTGGCAACATACTGTTGGATACATCGACTTGTATCCGTATACATGCGGTCAGAACCAGTTGAGCGTTCAAACGAAACGGAGTGTTGATGTTAAAAAATGGAACCGTCTATTGCTGCTGGTGTTAGTGCTGCTTTCATCATAATAGCCTCCCAGAAGCGAAAAAGAAGGTGGAGGCAGCGACAGTTTTAAAAAACGGGACAAGCTATGGTGACAATTTAATGGCGGAGTTACTTGTCATTAAGTGTTCCCTAATTGGTCATCAACTGCATCCGTCATGTATTGAATTCATTTCTCCCCTTTACAAAGCTGATTTAATATTCAAAGTATAGCGGTATCTATTACAATGGGTATTGTGGTAAGGGGTTCATTACGACTCGTCCGGCAATTAACCCTTCAGGTAGCCTAGACTTGCCGAAACATACCCCCGGCGAGGCGGGCGATATGGGACAGGTCAGAATGAGTCATTTTCTGCAGTGCCCGCGGTAATAGATACCGCTATATTTCGAAGCTCCTTTGACGCGGCTCAAATTTACCGACAGAAGCCTGAACGTGGCTTGATATTCGCACGTGCCACTTGGCAGCCGTATGCGCGAAATCACGCATCGGGAGAGTGCCTCTGCCGAGGGAAATAATTACGTGCCTTTCTTTTCAATCTAGAAAGAACATACACATGTAGTGAGAGAGTACTGCTTTGTAAAATGAGAAATACGATACGCCGTCCGATCTGCCATGTGGACACTGTACGACCCGTATAATGTGGGTTCCAATGAAAAATTTATGCAAGAAATATATGTTATTTATGATCGATACTATTAAAAGGTTTCAATCGACCTTCTGAAATTCTGTCCCTCGTGCGACGGAACATTATCGTATGTAGGTAGGTAGGTAGGTAGGTAGGTAGGTAGGTTCTAGTCCAGAGAGAGCGATGTTTCCGATGTTTCCCATTTCAAATGGGAAACTCGGATACAAGCAACAGGCAACAGCTTTCTTTGATGTCATGCCGCCCGCAGTTTACGAGTAGCAATTAAATTGTCGCTAGTCGACGGGATACTCGTGTTGCCAACGTGTTGCCAACATTTTGTATCCCGGTTTGTACCTACATTCGGGATACTGGCTGTTGCCGAGTATCCGTCGGCGAGTTGCAAGTCGGCGGGATACATGTTGACAACACCGGATTATCGTGTTGCCAACGCCGGATTATCGCGTTGCCAACATTTTTGTATCCCGGTATAGACTTACCTTAACACATTCCATGTGCCTGCCATGACGGCTTGGACGCCTTCATCCAGGGATTTTGCCGGAAAAAGAAACAATAAAATTGATAACGTGCTAAAATACCTACACCTCATGCTGTAAAATGGTACTAATTGTAAGCTAATTAAATACCAGATGCTATCGTAACAGTTTTTATAGAAAAATTGTTAGATGTGAAACATCGAAATTCTTCTTTGTTGAAACTATGCGATAGGAAGGTTGGTGTATTGAAGGAAGTGGAAATCAATGTAAACAAAGATTGAGATTGCAATAAATAAAATGATTCTTTAATTTGCATCAAAATGTACACAAAAATTTGCATCAAAATATATACAAAAATGAAGGAAGTGGAAATCAATATAAACAAAGTTTGAGATTGCAATTAATTTGCATCAAAATATATATAAAAATGTCTATTGAGTCTCGAGCAGAAGTTGGTCTTTACACAGAGAATTGTGAACAGTAAGTGATTGTAAAAGCGGCTAGCGGGGCAGGGGTATGCTTCGACTTTGTTTTTCTATGCATGGTGGGAGAAGGAAATTCTTCGAAACCACCGAGCTGGAGCATGAAAATTGGCGCCGGGAGAGTACGCAGATTCAGCGCCGTTCGGTTGGTGCTATCCCCGAAGAAGTACACGTGCACCGCAATAGTCGAATTTATTGCAGGTCTGCACTTTGTCCGAGGAGAGCATAAAAGGCAGAGGGTTTCTGTTGCCTCCCGCGAGGCTCCTGAAATCTGAGCACGCGGTCGAGGCCCTTCGCTTGCGACCCGGCGCCTATCACTCTCGCTAGACTGAGTTACTATCTATTTAGCCGGTCAAATAGACTGAAATTTCTCTGGCAGTAAATTTTTATCGTGTGTCCACTGCAATCTAGCTAGATTTATTTTTCTCAACCGAGATTCTAGACTAACTCTCGCTAGATTGTTCTCAATGCTGTGTCCACTTGAGTAAATCTAGCTGAAAACGAAAGAACACGTTTGCCAGTGCGCATTTGTATTTATAATTGTGATACTATTAAACGGTACAAACCGTTGTGTCTAATTCAAAAAGCGCATTTAGTTTACTCTCTCTTAACTCTGCCATCAGTCGCTGTTCCGTCTCGCGATAAACGGAATTCGACACAACGGTTCGTACCGTTTAATGGTATCACAGTCATAAATACAAATGCGCACTGGCGCACGAATTCTTTCAACGGATGCGTGGTCCATCCTTCCTATCGCATACTTTCTACAAAGAAGAATTTCGATGTTTCACATCTAACAATTTTCCTATACAAACGGTATTTAAATGTTATTTTTAAACGTGCTAACCAATGATCAATCAATCCTCATGCTTTCATTAATGAGGGTAAATACTGCTTCGTACACCGATACAGTGAGCGTGTAGTAGTAAGTGGTTAAGCTAGGGCTCGGTGAAAGGGGACCATCGAATCGTGGCGGAGAGAGCCGATGCGTCCCGAGTTAGGCCAGGCGAACGTTGGGACGTAGTTCAGTGAGGAGACGCAGGGTGACCGTTGCCTCTATATCTATATATAGAATAGATATAGATATAGAGGCAATGTTCAACGTTCGGCTGGCCTTAGCGTATTTAGCCACTCCAGCGACGTTTTACGAGCAGCCGGTCTCACCCCCGAAGCGCGGCATAAGATGTTTCACATCAAAAACCGTTGCCCGCCGTCACCGCGTGGAGGTACCCTGGGTGCAGGCACACCACACATATTCGGTGTATCAAATTTACAACGATGAGCTCCAATTCACTTGAATTGAGAGATCACGTGACTGGATTTCAAAATTTATTTTGCGGTACGAGAACAGATTTATTCTCGCTCGGAACTGAGTGAGTTGATGCATGGAAAAAAAGACTTGGCAGATCTCCAAACAGACCTCCGCGTCTTTTAAACGTCAAAGACGTGTACCGCTCAACGGATCATTCGGTCATGGACGCCGATCCGCGGTAATGCATTGAAGACACGAGAGAGCTAGGAAACCGCCATAAGCGACAGCGTTCCGACTGACTGCTCCATCACGGCCTCTCTTACTACAGACCCGAGCCGGCGCGATCGAAGCTCCGCTATCCACTCCACGCGCGACCCGGCGCCCTATGAGTGGAAACACGTCAACCGGCACTCCCATGGAGGGGGTCAGCTTGGACTAGATTAGAACATTTTTGCTAGATTTGACCTTGAAATGACCTTGGGGGTTATGGGACGGATCGGGGTCTCGTACGCACGTCAACTTTGGTCCTCGTCCTCTTACTCGACTCGCGGAACTCGGGAAGCGATCATGCTCGTCTCGTGACTCGAGCGGAACTAACTATCCTCCGGATCGATACCGGTTCGCGCGCGCTACCCGGGCTAGTCCGGATTCGTACCGTCGCCGCGATCGCGCTCGCGGCATTTCGCGCGGCCCTTTCGACTGCCGACTCGCACGCATTAGTCCGAAGGGGCCGATTGCACCCTTTTTGTGGCGCAGAGCGAATCTCTACGTCACAGTGATGATTATAAAACTGCCCTATAAGTATGTCTTCAGGAGAGAGAGATTACTTATACAATACATTTACAAAACTGTTTGAGAACTGCTATAAAACTATTGTATAGTAGTGTTATTATTCTGCGGTTTAAGTGTATTTTACTTTTTATCGCCTCGAGCTGTGGCGAAAAAAAAGTGATGTCGCCATCCGTCGATATATGTCCACAGGCTTGCCAACCCGCCTTAGTAGTGTCGATTTTTTTGATGTGTAAACATCTATGCTATGGCTTTACGGTGGGACCTTCCTGGGAAATCGAGCGTCAGACGTAAGCCGTGTACATGTGACTGCGTCAGTGTATGTGTGGCGCTACTGCGCATACTATTCGCGCAAGCTGGATTATCTCAACGGGAAAACATTTTAGAGAAAAATGTTTAATACAAAACTTTAAGGATTTTCCCGTGGCTACCCAATGGTCGTATTGGATTTGACCTTGACCGTGACCTTTAAGGTAATATCAAATGCCTTCCTAAACCGTTCATCCGATTGCGATGAAACTTTGGGGAATGGTTGGACGCATGCCCGCGAAGGTTTCTGAGTTAGTAAATCTTATAAAAGGTGTTCAAAAAGTACCGGTACTGATGATTATTATGCCTTCCTAAACCGTTCATCCGATTGCGATGAAAAGTTGGGAAATGGTTGGACGCATGCCCGCAAAGGTTTCTGAGTTAGTAAATCTTATACAGGGTGTTCAAAAAGTACCGGTACGGATGATTATTATGCCTTCCTAAACCGTTCATCCGATTGCGATGAAAAGTTGGGAAATGGTTGGACGCATGCCCGCAAAGGTTTCTGAGCTAGTAAATCTTATACAGGGTGTTCAAAAAGTACCGGTACGGATGATTATTATGCCTTCCTAAACCGTTCATCCGATTGCGATGAAAATTTGGGGAACAGTTGGACGCATATCCGCGAAGGTTTCTGAGTTAGTAAATCTTATACAGGGTGTTAAAAAAGTCGAACTATACTTGACCTAAATTTGACCTCCGCTGACAATAAAGGTAACATGAAAAAAATGGTCAAGGACACATTTGAACGTGAAAAAAAATTAATTTGACCTTGATATAACCTTGAAGGTCATGGTCAAGGTCAAATCCAATATGACCATTGCGTAGCCCGGGAAAAATACTAAAAGTTTTGTATTAAAAATGTATTTAAACAATGGTGGACGGACAAAATCAATCCACAATCTACCCGTGCGAGGCCGGGACGGGCTGCTAGTAAGTTATAAATCTAATATAATAATAATAAATATTTTATTATAGAAAAAATTAAACTTCTTTATGTCGAACTACGTCATATTCCCCAATTAAACTCGGACCGCAGATAATTGTAAGATGTTTACACATCCTCCGTGAGTACAACGGCACTCACACCTTTTTTTCATACCCTACCGGGACTCGAACCTGCGATCTTTAGGACGAGCTGCTTCGAAACTGGGAATGCTTCGCACTCTACCAATAGGGAGGTTCGGTAATTTTTTTTTTTAATGAAAATCGATAGAGTTTAGGTCACAAAAACGTTAACCGAAGCTGTAGCGCAAAATATTAAGAGTTAATCGTGCTATAAATATTTAAAAATCATGAATTGACGCGAGGCTAGAAAATGGGACCTCGACATGAGGCTACGTTGCGTGACGTCAGTTGCCAGACACCCCCGCCACAACGTCCAAACTATGCTCGCAACGAGTAGATTTACCGTAGAAAACGCAACAGCCAGCAGTACGTATTAAGTAGTAGTGGCTTCAGCGCGGGTTTTAACGTCCACACGTCCAAAAATCACATACACTTCGTTGTTGCTGTCTCGGAACTAACTATTTCTTATTTAGTAGACGCTGCAAAGCCCGTTTAGAAGGGACAGAGTGACCAGAAATCACTCTGTATCAAGCTACACACGACATGCTCATCTGTGCCGCTACGCCCGCCGGGTTTTTTCCGGTTGTAAAGTATTGGAAACTTTTTAGCAAGGGTAGAGTTATAAATCTGTACCTCTCTCTCTCTCTCTCTCTCTCTCTCTCTCTCTCTCTCTCTCTCTCTCTCTCTCTCTCTCTCTCTCTCTCTCTCTCTCTCTCCCCCCCTTACATTTCCTTTACGATAATAAATCATATTCTTAACCCTTTCACTCACGAATTTTTATTTTTACAGCCATACAATTGATAATGTATATTCCAGCTCTTCGATGCTTTAAATTTTAATTTTGTTTAATAAAAAAAATTTTTTGCATAAATTTAATTGTAGTTTATTTATAAATTTAAATTTAAATTTGTATGGCGATATATGCCTTATACGTTCATTACAATGTCCACGAATGTATTTCTTGTGAACAAAAAATGGTGAAAAAATTCTAATTTATCACCTTATATATACATTAATCCACGCGTATCCACATTTGTGGTCACCATGAGCGAAAGGGTTAAACTTAGGATTATAAATATCTAACATCGAGCAGTTTTTGCTTATTTCAATACTCTCACTCAAGAAGTAATCGATTAAATTAATGTAGAAGTTTTCTCTTATCTATTATATATAATTTGCTTTTAGGGAACATAACAATGGTCCAACATTTATTGCTACGGATTAAGGAAAAACCCCAAAAGAAGACCTCAATCAGACCAAGTAATCATTATCATTCAATCTTAAATCTATGCTGATACATACCTACATAGTTTGTAGATACAAATTACTCTTATATTCTAATAAGATTACATAAAAATTAATAGTACCGTGATCAAATTTATAAAAAATTAATATTCAACAGTAATCTTCATCGTATGATACGTTACGCAAATCATTAATACCTGCACTTCGTCGAAGTTTGTTTACCTACTTCAGAATCTTTTGAGGAATGTACGTCAATCTTATTGTTTTTATCAACTTCATCTGTCTCAACAATAAGTCTTTCCTCAAATAGAAGCTTAGCCCTTTTCCCTTCTGACCATCGCTGATTCACCCCCGAAACATTTGCCGATCCAAGAGAGCCAGATAGTTAAATCACGTTCGCGCTATATGCCTGCACTGCTCCCCAGGAGAAGGCGGAGCTTGTGTCTGGCAAGTGACGTCAAACCAATAAGAAAACGTTCTCGTCCCTAACGTTATCGGCGGAGTTACAATGTGCAATTTGAAGTAGTAAATTTTATTTTTTTTTAAATTCTTTTACGTACATGGTTACTTACACATGCATAATAGTTTCCATAGAGAAATAACATAAAATATTTTTGGTCCGAACCTCCCTATTGAGCCACTGACTCTTCAAGTGGTGTCGGTCGACTCCAGTTATATATAGAAACCGGACATGACAGTGACTGCTCTCGAAGGTTCTTCTCATTAAATTTTATACAATAATTTGATACTTTCTTTTTCAAAACAGTAGCGATTATGATAATTAATCATTCATTATTTATGGAATAATTCGGTACAATTTGCACTGTTTGAAACACCATTATTATATCAATTTTGTTATTTTTTAATTTAAAAATTTTATGAAGACACAGTGCATTCACGATAAATTTGCGAAGTGGTTGCACGTCGTTAACACGTCCCGTGCTGGACCGATTTTTGAAGACTTTCCGTTCAGGCCGCGTGGGGCGTATACGACTTAATCTATTTTAGTATTATTAGGTTATGTATGTATAAACAGATTTTATAACGCAGAACTTGAGATACCTTTATTCCTGGGAACTACATTTTTTTATTCTATAAGCTCTTTATAAGAGAGTACACTGTTGTAGTTATAGAATGATTATAAAATCCTTTCATACTTGTTGTGTGTAATGTGTTTACTTCTGTGTAAAAAGTAACAATCTTATTACTTTTCTTAAAGAACCTCAGTACAACTGTTTATACAACTTCCATTACAACTAACTTTTAACGTCGCTAATACAATAGCTATGCAGCTGTATTACAATTGGTATAAGATTCTTTTAAAATAATGTTATGAGGATTATATAAGACGTTATGCAATTGGTACAAAATTTGTAGACTAAGGGCCGGTTTTACCAACAGGTATAAACGCGGTATAGCGCTATACTGAGAATAACCATAAGGCTTATTGCTGGTTATTCTCAGTATAGCGCTATACCGCGTTTATACCGTGTTGGTAAAACCGGCCCTTTTACAGTATCAGTTGTCTTACAGTATTTCTTTGTCCTATAATATGAGTTGTAAGAACGTCTATACAACAGCATTACAGAGACCCCTCTATTTTACGACAAAATTGTCGTACAGAGACGCTTTAAAAAATAAAGTTGTTCTTCAAGCGGCGCTATACCATAGTTATGAAATCATATCGTTCTTTTAGAGGTCTGTTTTGTTAGTTGGGTGGTTACAATCTTGTCAAACCATTTACGGCCAAAGCCGAGTATAATAACCGAAACGTTTAAATTTAAGCAACGCCGCCGAATTGAGGGCGAAGAGATAAAAGTATTTTTGGCAAACCTCAAGGAATTATCGATATATTGCGAATTCGGGAAGGATCTCAACAACCATTTAAGGGACCAGTTCGTATGGGGACTGCGGGAAGTCTCAATCCAGAAGCGACTACTCGGAGAAAAGGACCTGACTTACGATCGAGCAGTCGAGTTGGCTCAGTTATTGGAAAATGCAGTTAAGGATGCTGCTGACATTGGATCGATGCTGAGGAAGCAACCGAAATCGATCAACTTCGTGGGACCTAGGAAATCCTCGCAGCAATTGAAATCCAGGCAAGTCGACAGCAAGAACATTCGATGCTATTGTTGTGGCAAGAGCAATCATCGAGCGATCGTATGTAGATATAGACAGTATTCTTGTAATCTATGTAAAAAGCAAGAACATCTTGCAAGAGTGTGTAAGTCTAATAAGAAAAACGAAAATAATTCGAGACAAAATTATATAGGAGACTCTTGCGATAATGACGATCTAGGTGTTAGTTTTGACCATCTATTTCACCTTGACGAGGTGACCAAGGTTAGAGGTTAACCGAGGATCAAACAACGGAATTTACAATATAGCACCGATAAAAATTATCGTGAAGATTCAGGGAATAGATACTGAATGCGAGGTCGACACAGGGTCGGACGTAGCTATTATTTTAGAAAAATATTGGTCGGAAAACGCGGAATTAAAAGAGTTAAATCTCCAGGAGACGAATCGTCGTTTCAAGTTACATCCAGGACATGTGATTGTTCTGCTGGGCATTATTAAAGTCGAGGTTAAATATAAAGCTGTATTGACAGAATTAGATTTGTTCGTATTACCCGGTAATGATCCGTCACTGATCGGACGAACGTGGATTCGTGCACTCTTGCGGTGCCAGTACCAGAGTTACTAGAGGGAACTGGGGAATCGAACATTGATTGGTTAGATAATGCGGGTCATAGGGACATCGATACTATTATTACCCATTAGAGGACGGGGGTGGTCCCTTTAGGGACCACCCTGTGAACACAAACTATTAAAAAAAAATCCCCGTCCTCTAAAGGTTAACGAATTTAGTGCACTTTTTTCGAATTAGTTGGGGAAATATTCGAAAAGGAAATTTCAAATTCATATAAAAGATAATGTTACTCCTATTTTTTGTAAACCGCGACCGATACCTTACGCTCTGCGAAATAAAGTGGAAGCTGAGATTGATCGTTTAGTCGAAATCGGGGTTTTGAAACCTGTGGAAAGTAGTGATTGGGCAACACCAATTGTTCCGGTTTTGAAGAGCAATAGTCAAATCCGTATATGTGGGATTATAAAGTAACGGTGAATCCACATATCAAAGTAGATCGGTATCCGATACCGCGTGTTCAAGACCTATTAGCCACTCTAAATGTTGGCATAGTTTTTACTAAAATCGATCTTTCTCATGCTTACTTGCAAGTTGAATTGGAAGAAGAGTCGAAATCATTAGTGACTATTTCAACTCACAAGGGGCTATTTGCCTATAGTCGTTTATGTTTTGGAATCGCGTCGGCACCCGGTCTTTTCCAGCATGAAATGGAGACAATTTTGAATAACTTAGAGGGTGTTGTTTGTTTTTTTGACGATATTCTGATTTCCGGTCCAACTCGCACTATCCACAACGGGCGACTTCGTACTCTTTACGTAGATTAAATGACTGCGGACTTGCCGTTAAGAAAGAGAAATGTAAGTTTGGCAGGGAAAAAGTTGAGCTTCTAGGTTATGAATTGAATCGCGAAGGAACACACGTTTCTAAAGGAAGAGCGAAAGTAATAATTGATACGCCCGCACCGACTGAAGTAACTCAATTAAGAGTATTCCTAGGAATGATGAACTACTACTCGAAGTTTATTAGAAATTACTCGAAGGTTGTTAACTCCCTATGTAGTTTATTGCAAAAGAATGTACCCTGGAAGTGGGATAGTTCATGTGACGAGGCTTTTCAAGCGGCAAAACAGAATCTCATAAATTCTGAGGTGTTGGCTCACTATAATTTGAATTTACTCGTGAAGATCGCATGTGATGCATCACCATTTGTCATTGGGGCTGTACTGTCTCATGTGTATCCTGATGGATCTGAGAAGCCAATCGCTTTTGCATCCCGTACGTTATCGAAGGCCGAAAAGGGATATTCGCAACTAGACAAGGAAGTATTAGGCTTGATTTTTGGAGTAAAAAATTTCATCAGTTCGTCTACGGTCGTCGTTTAATTTTAGAGACAGATCACAAACCTATGATATACATCTTTGGTCAAAACAAAGGTTTACCTCAGATGTCGGCAAATAGAGTACAGAGATGGCCCGTTTTACTGTCACCCTATGACTACGATATTAAATATAGGGATCGACCGTACGGGGAGGGACTACGATCGTAGATATTAAGGGAGTTGATAACGCTCGAGCGGATGGATTGTCGCGTGTACCGCTAAATACTTGTGAATTGGAAAATGAAGAGAAAGAATATTCATATTTAAGTTATGTTACGGATGATGTTAGCTCGATCAACGCTGAGACGGTTAGCGAGGAAACTAATTTAGATGCGGTATTGAGTCAAGTGAAGAATTTTGCGATGAATGGATGGCCGAAATTAGTTGAAGATAAGTACAAGCAATTTCAATGTCGTGCGAGAGAGCTATCGGTGGAGGAAGAATGTGTGTTGTAGGGCTATCGAGTGGTCATTCTTTCGAAATTGCGCGAAAACCTTTCAGAGGAATTACATAGCACCCACATGGGCGTAGTGCGTATGAAGGCCATTGCGCGATCATACTTTTGGTGGCCAGGTCTCGATAATGCAATTGAAGATATCGCTAAGTCTTGGAAGCGTCATGTAAACCAAATACGTCGTTGTAACTTAAAAACGGATGAAAACGTGCGTAAGAACTCTACCAATAGAGGTTCCGTTCCTGCGGGAATGCCGTTACGTCGTTCTTCAAGAGTTGTTAAAGTAGTATGGTCACTCTCCAAAGTGATCGTTGAGTGTCCGTAAAAAAAGTCATCAAAAAAACGATGATTTATAATTGAAAATTCTCTTTGTGAATTATAAAATTTATGACCATAAGAATTAGTCGATTATTTTGATTATTTTTCACTTATTATTCAAATAATGTGCCTCCTTTGACTAGCGTCTTTTTATGTGTGGCAACGCATATTATCAATGGGCTCGTGGCCCAGTAGAGAAAACCACGATATACTCAAATGTTTGAGTGTGTCGTGGGGAAAACGAGATCTGAAATGCACGCTTGAACCCACTCTACCGACACGACGCTGCCGCATCTACTCGACGCGCTATTTCAGAACACCGAGAAGCAGAAATTAGTTATAACTAAAGTATCAAACGGTCAATAATATTCATCAATGGGTGTAAATTTTTGTTTTTTTTTCCCCGTTTTTTGGTATATTTTTTATATCTTAATCTTGGATTTTACATACAAACCCAAAGAAATGTGTCCTGCCCATAAGACTCTGGGTTATTTTCTACTCGGTAATTAATTTTTATCAGACATACTAAACGGTCAATCTACTCCAAATTGCACCAGGAGGTTTCTATTGATATTAGCTTGCATACATAATTATTTCATATTTAAATCTTGGAAATCGATTCATGACCATACTACTTTAAGGAGGATCGACTGTTTCTTTGGAGTCAAAAATGTGTTTGAAAAAAATGTTTTCATAGTGATGTGAAACTTTATGGAATAATAATTAAATAAATTATGAACCCATTTTATGCATTGTTCATGCTGAAAATCATTAGTAAATAAAATATTGAAAAATTTATGGCGGACTATTAGAGCGTCAATGACTCCGGAATCGTTGTCAGAGGCTTCTTGTCCAGCATTTTAAAGAAAAATAAAAAATTACAAATAATCTATAAAAACAACTCATAGGGAATGCTGAAGACATAAAATAGTTATTCGATTAATAATTCAGTATCATGGATATATGATTATAGTTTAAACATTTTTTATTGTGCGTTGCAATTTTCATTGTATTCTTGGCAACTTTATACTCCGCGATATTTTATATTGGCTGCAGTGACGCGTGAACTACAGTGGCCAGCTATGGCGGATGACGCGAGCATGCAGCAAAGCCGGTATAAAGGGAAATTTTGTCAAAAAAGAAAAACAGTTGTATAAGTAAAGGCATGATTTCGTTTCAACAATCATTCAACTTGGATAAAGATTTTCAGGACAATATTTTTGTTATCGTTCCGAATCTTTCAAATTTCGCGCTCAGTTTGAATGGACGCCAGGTAAAGTTCGGTCTTTGAACTTTACAACTGTTTCCCTGCCGTGTTGCCAAGTCTCTCACCGTTAATATGGCGTGCTAATGGTTTGCGAAGTAAAAACGAATTTCATTAAAATATTACGTTGCAACCATACGGTAAAACCTAATTAATTTATTTTTTACATAATCCTTAATATTTCATCTGTCAAATTACTAGTCTTTCAAAGTCTAAAGTTGGCGGAATGTGTGTTAAAGTCAGTGATAATCTACCTTAGTACAATCGTCTCCCATAAGACGATATGTTAAATGTGGTCAACTCTAGACTAAAATAACGAAGAAACTAGACGGTCTATATTGCTCAAATTTTCGTATTAGTTGTGTAAAGTATTCGTGTATATCGCATAAAAAAATTAGGGCTATTAGTTGGTTTTCGTCTGATAGTCGAACCTCCTTAAGCCCCTAGTGCGACTAGGTTTGCAATGCCTCGTCGAGAATAGTTTTGTATAGTGTTCGAAGATAAGCGGAATGCAAATAAATGAGCGCTATATGTTCTAAATTAAGTGTGGGGGAGAGTGTAGTGTCTTTAGTAGTTTAACCCCCGAAAATGCTACTGTGTCGCCCCCTATTAATGTACGCGTATCGCGATCGCCGCGCCGCTAGTTCGACGCGTATCCGACGAGACATCGTCGACTCTCTGTCTCCTACCGATTGTGAAGCTATCCACATATATCACACCGGCTTTTCTACTTTTCATGTTCGTTATTAACTTTCGTTATTAAATTCTGTTGTTCTAAAAATAGTGCGTGCATTTATTAACCAAGAACATTACACCTCCTACCACGAACAGATCATAAAAGGTTATTACCTTGAAAGAAGAAAAAGTTATTTAACGCTGGAATAGTTGAATGAAACAAGAAGCGCCTATTGCAATTAATGTACCGAGGGTAATGGGCGCTCGGTGACAAGCCTGACATTCTTCGATATCCATCGAGTCATCTTTTTACGGACAGGACACGAGCTAGATCCTCTTCGGCTGCACCTGTACGAGATGACATGTCAGAAAATCGTGAGTCTTCATGAAAATCTTCTAACCTACTCGTTCTTCAGTAATACTTAATATCACTGGAAGTTGAAGCAACAGTTATTATCAAAAATCGGACACCGATTTTTAAACACTTGGGGAATCTCACCGAAGAAACCCGAATGATTATTTCTTATTACTTCTACACATTATTAATCATTATTTATAAATTAACGATTTCGAGGTTAGATGCCTCGATCTCTCGAATTGAGAGCTACTGGGAGATCGTCTGACACTTCTAGCTCGTAAGACCGCAGCGCACTCTCCCGAAACCAATTCAAACTATGAATGACTAGAGGACCGACCCAACCACTTCCGGCCAAATGTCAGGGAAATTCAAAAGTTGGAGTTTGCCATCCGACATACTGTTTACTCTTCCAATGACCGTGACGAATTGTTTCATCACATGTAAGGATACCACGTATGACAGTATATATGTTGTTACATATATTAACTCGAGACGTTGGAATAGTTTTAAGAAATCCTTTTGCATGCACCGCTGAAATTTCGCCCTTACTCGTAAATAAACCTCACAAAAACAGATTCTCTGTAAAAAAGGCGGCATGTTCATTCAGTGCCAACAAAAATTGATACCTACGTAAAATACTCTCCAAAAAAGATTAGAAATCAATTAAGATCGTCATGTTCAACATTTATATATAAAAAGTAAAAGGCATCATTTGAAAGGAAAATTATTGTAAATCAAGTTACTAAAAAATTCGACTAAAAATTTATAAAAAAATTTTAATAAAAAAGAACTTGCCGCGTTTAAGTTTTCATATTTTGTCCACTATACCGAATAATAGGCAGTGCTTGGACGGTGCTAGAGTAATTCATAAATTGCACTGCCGAAGTCAAATTCAGAGAAATTCAGAAGGCCCCCGCCTGATTGGTTTCCCGTGCGACATTCGGTATACTGGTGGTATCATATAAGTGTATGAATTTATTTAAAATCATAAGTGCATAAACATCGAGTATAATTCTGTCTGAATTTTTTATTTTGAAGGAAAAAAACGCGGCAAGTTCTTTTTTATTAATTTTTTTTCTAAATTTTTTAGTCGAATTTTTTAGTAACTTGATTTACAATAATTTTCCTTTCAAATGATGTATTTTAGTTTTTATATATAAATCTTGAACATGGCGATCTTAATTGATTTCAAATCTTTTTTGGAGAGTATTTTACGTAGATATCAATTTTTGTTGGCACTGAATGAACATGCCGCCTTTTTTACAGAGAATCTGTTTTTGTGAGAGGATTTCACTACTTTTTGGAATTTATTCATGAGGAGAATACGTACATGTAGAAGAATAGCTTTCTATTACCACAAAATTAAAGTCTCACATTTTATACCGATACGAGCCAATTAATTATAACCACGTTACTTTTGATTTATTCTCGTGATATTTTGAAAGGGATTTATAGACTAGAGAGCCCTTATATTTTTTACTTTGCCTTAGTATTTTGGAGAAATAAAACGTACCGCTTTCGAATTTACAGGCCATCGGATTTTTCTTATATTTTGGTCGTCTACAGAAATCCATGAAGACGTTTTACCTTCAACTCTCTCTAAGTATACTCTTCCAATGACCATGACGAATTGTTTCATCACATGTAAAGATACCACTTATGACAGTATATATATGTTGTTACATATATTAACTCGAGACGTTGTAATAGTTTTAAGAAATCCTTTTGCATGCACCGCTGAAATTTCGCCCTTACTCTTAAATAAATTTCTAGCGCAGAGCATCGATATTTTGCTGCACCTGTATTCTTCTGGGATTTAAGATAATTATAAAAGCCCCATATAATTCAGCTCTGACAACGACAATCTTATCGAGCTGTACCTTATCGAGGAGATCTTTTGACATAATGATTCCGAAACGTTTCTATGATGTTTTGCAACATTCACGAATTTATCGAGAAATATATATTTCTAACATACGGTAGTGTTCACGAATATTGTAAAATATCGCAGAAATGTTACAGAAAAGTTACTTGCAAAAACGTGCTTTGTGGAGTGTAAATGACGATATTTTGTAATTTCCATCGTTATACCAGAGGCGAAGAAGAGATGAAATAGAAATGAGGTACACGTACACTTCACGTTTGACAGGTCGGTATATAAATTGGAACTTGCGATAGTATAATACAAAAGAGGAAATGTGTCGATAAAGAAAAAATAATAATAAAATAGTTACTCCATTATTGTAATCCAATAACATTGTATTACTTATTTTTTTGCCACGACTTTGATTGTTGATAGTAGATGGATCAACTAATAAATTTGATTTTTCTTCACTATCAACGATTAAAGTCGTGGCAGAAAAGTAAGGGATACAATGGAATTAGATTACAATAATGTAGTAACTACTTTATTATTATTTTTCCTTTATCGATGTATTTCCTCTTTCGTATTATACTATCAGAGAAGTTCCCATTTATATACCAACCTATCAAACGTGAAATGTACATGTACCTCACTTCTATTTCATCTCTTCTTCGCCTCTGATGTAACGATGGAAATTACAAAATATCCATTTAAAGTGGCACACGTCCATGCACTCGAGACAGCAGATCCAGCTCGCGAAATGAACTAATGCAATTTGTTCTTGGAACAACAAGTGGATGATCCTTCGTTCGAAGAAACCCCCTCGGGTTCGCATACGATCTGTAACAAATTGTAAATAACAATCATGTGGGGTTTTTATAATTATTTTAGGAAGTCCCAGAAGAAAACAGGTGCAGTGAAATATCGATGCTGTGCTAAAAAGAATAAGGAATAACCCTCGAACCCCCTAATCGGTATCAGTGATTCCTCATTGACTGTCGTTACAACGGAGACGAAGAACAGATGAAATAAAAGTGAGGTACATGTACACTTCAGGTTTGACAGGGCGGTGTGTAAATTGGAACTTGTAATAGTACGAAAGAGGAAATATATCGATAGAGAAAAAATAATGATAAAGTAATTACTTGATTGTTGTAATCCAATTCCTTTACATCTCCTATTTTTCTCCCACGTCTTTAATTGTGACAGAGAAGAAAAGCCATCAATTCGTCTCGTGCTCGCATGACGCTGAAACAAAAAATAGAATAACCACAAAGATATGTCCTTCCATCGAAAGTGAGGTTAAAGCTGTCAGATGGCAATTAAACTTATCTGATGGCAATTCTTCTAAAATACTGCCGTCTCCTTTCCTGCTCTTGATGCACACTCAACTAGAGAAATACCACGGCATCCGTTCACTATCTCGATATGAAAAAAATGCAAACGATTATCAAGCTATCACATTCACCACTATTGAGATTCACTACTCCGATTATACTGAATTTTTATTTTTATTAACAAGCGCGTCCGAGGTTCGAAATAAACGCGAGGGAAATCGTTTCGCGAATGGAAATATTTTATTAACTTTGAAAACCAAAACCAAACATTCAAGGAATATAATTGAGGGGGTCAGTGGAAAAGTGGTAGAAGTAACATTTTTTCATAATAGGAGATAAGTGCACTAATATATAGTTAAAGTGTGTATATTTTCAGGAAAATAATGTAACAAATGCTCTTTCAATATCCGAGCGCCATCTCTACATTAGTAGCCCAAGCTCAACTATTAGAAGATATTTTCGTTTGGGAAAAAGCAGTACAAGTGCACTTACACCATTTTTCTATTTAGTGAAATAGTATAACGTGCTGTCATATTAGAAAACGTTTGTTAGTATTTTACCAGTGACTAAAGTGACTTGAACATAATAACAGTATTTTCCGCTAAAATGGAGAATGGTGAGTATGTTTTAATAACTAATTTGCCCTTATATGTTCGTGTAAAAACTTAAATTGGTAAAATTAATTTCTAACCTTACTTTTATTTGTTATGTTACTTGTACCATTATTGTCCATTGACTGTCACTTTTATCACTTTTCCACTGACCTCCTCAATTAATTTCTAACCTTACTTTTAGATTTTTCGGAATTTGACGACTCTGATGCTGACGAAACATATTTTCCTGATAAAGATTCAAGCGATGGGAATACTGAAGACAGTGACGATTTTCCATTAACAGCACTGAGAAACACAAACATACGAATTGCTGAAGCTAATGAAAATAAAGGAAAGAAGAGAGTTAGAAAATCAGAACTCCCCATAAGAAGGAAGTAAGAAAAAAGTTAAGAAATAGCGGCGAATCATACGTAGGACATCGAAATCAGCCCAAAATTGCTAAGAACTTTACTTACTTTACTCACGAGTGTCGATACAAGTGTAATAAAATCTCGGAAGTAGACGCACGGCGAATTTTTAACAGTTTTTGGGAACTGGGTAGTTGGGATTTACAGACTGGATTTATCTCGTCCTGCATTAAAATTGAAACTCCTCTGCGAAAGAAGACTAATGCGATTTCCCATAAAACAAAGTCTGTTACTGTTAACTTAAAGAATCAAAGGGTTTGCAAAGATTTCTTTTTAAAAATATTAAACATAAGTAATGGAAGATACTCACGAGTTGTTACCAAAAAAACAGATATCGGGTTTATTGCATTTGATGGAAGAGGGAAGGCGCCAAATCCTAATAGAATTTTAGACGAAGATCGGGACCTGTGGTTAGCGGTTTCCAAGATATACAAGTCATTATTGTAGAAAGGATAACCCTAATAAAAAATACTTACCCTCTTATCTAAGTATCAAAAAAATGTACCATTGCTATTTGGAGTTTTGTGAAGAACAAGAGAAAAGTCCTGTTAAAGAGTGGCTTTATCGTCAGATTTTTAACACGGATTTTAATCTCTCATTTCATCAACCACACACTGATACTTGCAATAAATGCGACAGTTTTGATATTTTATTGAAATCTGAAAACGAAGAACAAAGAAAGAAGGTACAGATCGAAAAAGAACTTCACCAACGAAAAGCAGAGAAGGGACAAGAAGAAAAAAGACAGGCAAAGAAAGTTGCTCAAGAATCTGCAGGTGAAACCGTGGCCATTTGCTTCGACCTTCAAAAAACATTACCAACTCCTTCTTTAAAGACGAATAAAGTATATTACCTAAGAACTTTATGGACGTACAACTTCGCTGTACAAGACCTTGGCAATAATACGGCTTACATGTACACATGGGATGAAAGCATCGCTTGTAGAGGATCTTCTGAGGTGGCGTCTTGTTTATTAAAGTTTGTTAAGCAACTACCAAAGTCAACGAAAAATATTATAGCCTTTAGTGATTCATGCGGGGGCGAAAATAAAAATAAAAGTGTATTAAAATTTTGGATGTACGTTGTTAAAAACTTCGACATACAATCTGTGGACCACAAATTCTTAGAACCTGGTCATACCTATATGGAGTGCGATGAAGACTTTGCATTAATTAAGAAGCACAAGCGCCACGTTCAGCATGTACAGGGTGAGCCAAATGTATGGAAACGGTGGAATAACTTTCGAGGGAGACATTTTGAAGAAAAATGTTTCAAACAAAACATTTAGGATTTTTCCCTGGCCATCCAATGGTGATCTTGAATCTGACCATGAACTCGAACTTGAAGGTCATTCCAAGGTCAAGGTCGCTTTTTTAAATGGGAACCCCTATTTTTTATGGCGGATTTGGAAGGAGCGGACAATTTTACGTCTGAATATGACCTTTGACCTTGACCTTGGATTCAAGGTAAAGGTCAACGATCAAATAGGAAAGTTTTAGGTTCTTTCCCTGGCCATCTAATGGTATCCATGAATCTGACCTTGACCTCGACCTTGAAGTTCATTCCAAGTTCAAGGTATCTTTTTTAAATTGCAACCTACATTTTTTATGGTGTTAGCAACCGGCCACTTAAGGCAAGGTGACATGAGCACAAAATTTTGAATAAATCGGTGGATATTCCAAAATTTTGCCACTATCTTGGATCCGTCATCTTGTATTAAAGTATTTTCAAAATCTATCTTCAAAATCGTAATCAGCAACCCAAAAAAAACCCCGTACCAAATTTCAGATAAATCGGTGGATAAAACATGTAGGTTGCCATTTATAAAAGATAGGTACCTTGAACTTGGAATGAACTTCAAGGTCGAGGTCAAGGTCAGATTCATGGTTACCATTAGATGGCCAGGGAAAAAACCTAAAACTTTCCTATTTGATCGTTGACCTTTACCTTGAATCCAAGGTCAAGGTCAAAGGTCATATTCGGACGTAAAATTTTCCGCTTCTTCTAAATCCGCCATAAAAAATAGGGGTTCCCATTTAAAAAAGCGACCTTGACCTTGGAATGACCTTCAAGGTCGAGTTGATGGTCAGATTCAAGGTCACCATTGAATGGCCAGAGAAAAATCCTAAATGTTTTGTTTGAAACATTTTTCTTCAAAATGTCTCCCTCGAAAGTTATTCCACCGTTTCCATACATTTGGCTCACCCTGTATACGTACCGATTGAATAGAATAAAGCCATTAAAGAGACTTGCAAGAAATTTTCTGTAACCCACATGACAACGGCAGATTTTTTTTTTATTTTCCGAGCTTGCAGGAATATCTTCTGTAATTCGCAATGACAAACGAAAAAATAAACTTGCCTGGAGGCAAATCAGATGGATAAGACTCCAAAAAGATCAACCATTTACAATGAAATTTAAAGACACGCTAAGTGAAAGCATTGAATTGTATGAAGCAGACTGGTCCCTAAAAAGCATAGGAAGACCAGCAGTACAAAAACTTTGCCTATTATATAATGAGGCACCAAAAATAAAACTGCTTAAGGTAGTTGGGACTCGATTTGACGTTTCTTAGGAATTACTTCAAATTTTTATGGCATATTCTTCATACCACAATGCATCTTTCTACCAAGTTTGAAGTCGATCTACCATTTAGAAGCTGAGCTATTAATTTTTGAAATTTTTAATTTTCCCATTGATCCAATGTAATTACACAGAGCAAACGTTTACAAAACGCACTTAACGCGGCATATCTCAGAAACTGTTCTTAAGAATTGTTTGAAAAAACTATCAAGTGTAGAATGATCCTTTCTCAACAAATTAAAACAAAAATGATATTGGTACACCATTTAGTTTTTGCAATAATTACGTAGAAAGCATCATACTTTTACTAATTTTTGTCGCATGGAGGGGAGCACGAAAGTCAATGTGGCAACGTTTCACGAGGCAGTCGGCGCGTGAGATTTGAAATGATAGGTTACATGGGATTACAATGAATTGAAACTTTTTAATTTTCAAACCTAAATTTTTATTTTAATATCAACTTTAAACTTGACATAAATATTTTTAATAATCTTTACAGGAACATTTTTAAATAAAATTTCTCAAAAATAATAAAATTTTATTAATAACTCTCTTATCTTTTGTAACACTTACTTTATCTTTGGCATCTTTTTGTGATAAAAATTGTTTAACTCCTTCCTCTCCGACTCCGTCATACAATTCTTTTAAAGTTATATCACCTTTACCAGTCAGTGCGACTTTCGTTAAAATGAATGGTGAAACAACAGTTTTTAACTTTAATAACTGAGGTAGCATTATTTTTTTCATGATACAGTCTTTGTAACAAATGCCCTTAGCAATTAAATCATTTCGTGGAATGAACTTTAACGCCAATTCTTCTAACACTTTGACATCGTACGAAGCTTCATGAAATTTTTCTGTACATTTGAGTTCAAGAAAATCTCGTGCAAGGGACTGAAGTTTGAACATACCGGGCCCTGTACGGTCAACTAATTTTTTTTTTATTAAATTGTAACTATCTGAAAACCCAGCAATATTTTTAAAATCAAGAATCATGGAATTATTAATTATTGCAGAACTTAAAAGAGACATATCGAACTTTGCATTATGTGCAACAAGAATGCATGGTGCACAACATAAATCTAAAAATTCTTTAAATGCATAAAGTGCATCTCGTAAGGGAACTGATTCCACGAGCTCTTCCCACAAAAATAGTTGGCCACCAATATTCTGCAATCCTGTAACTTTTGTTGCATCGGGATGAATCTCTTGCCATGGATTGATATAAACATTAAATATGTTCTCTTTCCATTTAGCTGCAATTTGCAAGATATCAGCAGTTCGTGAGAACCCTGATGTTTCTAGATCAAAATATACAATTTCACAATGCTCAGGTGATGGCAAGGTACTTGGTAACTCTGTCGATATTCTCTCCACATCAATGGATGCAGCAGCATTTTGTTGATCGATTTCCATACCACAATTCGTTTTATATTGAATACCTTCAGATCTCTCAGTGTTTTTTCTCAAATTTTCTCTCTCAGTTTTCAAATCATTTCTTCGTCTCTTTGTTGAAGGCAGTTCTTGTTTTGCAGACCTTTTTTGTCGCTCACTATCTAACTTCTCCATAAACAGTGCAGTACGTTTACCGGGGGAAAGTGATAATTTTTTCTGAACTTCCAAAATATGTGAATCACCTTCATTTTTCGTTGCTACAGTGCTGGCTAGACGATAATCACAAGATTCACTGAGACTATGACATTCATTTTTGTGTGCTTTATGAGCCATCATGTTATTCAAAGACTCGTTGCTTTGGCTCGAAGCTGCCATGGAGAATTTCGAGGCATTCTGAGCGTACTTTTTACAAATTTGAAGCAAGGCATAATGTAAATTTATATCTGTTAACGTTATAGTCTGCCTTTTGTTATTATTGTGATCTTTACGAACGCACCAGGATCCACAGTTTTCGTGCTCTCCGAACACGTGGTCAGGAATGTTTCGAAGGGCCTCAGCAATAGCAGCTGCATTCCCCTTATTCTTATAAATGGCGTACTTAAAACATTTCTTCAAATGAGGAATTGCTTTTTTTCTTTTCATTTCTGGATACTTCTCCTGCAGTACAAACAAGTCTTTACCAACATTTCTAGTAAGATGATTTGTATCTGAAAGCTTGAAAACTTCCGTTGGATTTCCTGCTCGAACTGCTGCCATAGTCGTACTGTCATCGTCCCCAATAACTCCTTTTACTTTCAACCCAGTTTCTTTTAAAATCGAACTTCTTCTGATTAACTCAGCGCCAACATTCGCCTCCATGGATTTAGCACTGCCAGAAAAGTTTTTTCTACAGTCATGGTCATCCTTCGCATGACCTTTATCACATAATTTACATTTCCTATTTCGTGAAGAAAAGTCCAAAATTTTTCTTGTGAGAAAACCTATAATAGCTCCGTAGCCATTCAAGCTATCGTAGCTGCGACCGTTGCCCCGCTTGCTCCAACCCATATCATACGACACAATGATATTTACAATATCAGAGACAATTGTGCCAAATTCTTTCTCGTTACTTCTTTCTTCTTCTGTGGCTACTTCTTCACCTCCCTCAGGAAAACTGGACTGTGCAAGAGTGTCCAATTTTTGTGCATGAGGATAAATTGCTCTAAACAAATCCTCGGGCCTAAAAAGAAGAACAAAGAAAGCTCCTCAAAAATGATCATTCATACAGGGAAGAAATGAATACACATGAATTTTTAAATGTCTCTTTGTATTTTTTACATTTTTTTTATAAAATTATAATTCCTATACAAAGTACCACTGAACTACTACCCTAGTAGCAGAGGAGATCTGTCAGACATCTACAAGATGTCTATATGTCTAGAAAATGATATCTATATTTGGTATAAATATATAATCGAAATCTCTAGATATAGACAGCGCGTAGATATCTGACAGATATCCTAAGATGACAAGAATCGATATTCTTAGGATATCTGTCAGACATCTACGCGCTGTCTATATCTAGATTTCGACCACATTTATACCAAATATAGATATTATTTTCTAGACATATAGACATCTTGTAGATGTCTGACAGATATCCTCTGCTACTAGGGTATTATCAGTCAATATTAGTCAATAGACTGGGTTTAATGGTCTAGAATTTCCAGCATTCCAGTCTGTCACATAAGAACGTAGCGGCGATTACTTGCAGGAAATGAATCTAGACAGCCAATCCAAAGTGACAACGCATTTGGTCTTTTCACGATTTGCACACTTTACTCCGATGTTTTCGGATCGTTGTCTTCTTGAACGATCCAATTAGGTTGGATGGTGGTCGAGGAAGTAAACTTCGGCGCCACCGAGCTAAACACCCTTTTTGACCGCCTGATTTGAAATATCGACGCCTTGCTTTGAAAACCTCGAAGTGCAATTTTTGACAAAAATGCCATTTATAACTTACTATGTTAAGGTTTAAAATCTGAAAA
This sequence comes from Xiphydria camelus, assembly GCA_963678675.1. Lineage (NCBI taxonomy): Eukaryota > Metazoa > Arthropoda > Insecta > Hymenoptera > Xiphydriidae > Xiphydria > Xiphydria camelus. Next base: position 7,523,307 of record OY783197.1, read on the forward strand.
CAGTAAGCTATAAATGGCATTTTTTTCAAAAATTGCACTTACAAAATTTTCGAAGTAAGGTATCGATGGTATCGATATATCAATATGGCAGCCTACTTCATAGTAGGCATGGAATTCAGATATTATCAAAATACCTTTCAATCAAATCTTGTTTTCTTCCACCAGTTTTGGCGTTAAGACCGACTAATAATTCCTTCAACTGCTTCACTTTTAAATCACCGTAATTCATTTTTACCAATTTTTTTACGAGTCACATTAGTGCAGCATTAATAATGTATTATAACCGTTTAAATTTACCCGCGGGTGTTTGGCTCGGTGGCGCCATCTGCTTCAGTTTTGCCCAGCCAACCTCATTCTCCTTCTTTTTCTACATTAGAAAAAAAAAGGTATGCGTACGATTAATTTCCTCCGAGTAATCGCCGCTACGCTCTTCCAAAAAACCGTTTTCCATAAATCAGGTTTTCTTTTGAAACTTGCAATTCCTTTTGTAATTTCTCCACTTGCTCTAAAATCATCCTTCGTTCTTCAACTGCAGCACGCTTGCAGGAATCTCTCGCTGTCTCATCAATTTTTGGCCCAACTTCCCTTTCGTGGCGTTTGAATGAATGGTTGCTAATTGTAGGCACATTCATTACTGCAAATAATTTATTTAGACCTCTACTTGTTATACCTGCATGCACAGCACCTGTAACAAGACATAAGGATTAGATTTTAGGTTAGAATGGATCGAAACAGATTTTTAGGAAATACACACAAATAAATAGCACCTAAGGTAAAATTCTTTGAATCTTTTTTTGTTTAGATTACACAGATTATAGTATGAAAATGAGGAAATACTTATCGAGTACAGTTTTGGAATTACTGTCTGAATGTTTTTCGTTATTCTCCGTAACGTGAAATTTGCCAGTTGATACTTTAGTAATATTTAAGCAATCTTTACACTCGATGTCCAAAATTGAAGTGGTCCCCAGAATAAGTTCACTAAGCGTATGGTCCAGAAAAATGCGTTTATTACATTCTGAGCATTTCAAACTTTTCAATAATTCTGGCAATTCCACAACACGTCTTCCATCCAAGATTTCACAAGCATTTTGATATTCATCATTTCCCTTCTGCTCATCATCACACGATTCTCCCTTTTCATTTTTTTTTGCCTGATTCATTGTTTTTATGGCTTTTAACTTTTTCTTAATTACTTTTTCTTTGGCATATTTACCTCGATAACGCAATTTTCCTGTCATTTTTACGTATCAGAATAACGACTGGCATGCAGCGTTGCCACGACTCTCTAGGACAGTTTTACGCGTGTGTGGCGTGATGTATGTACACACCAATGTCTATGTGGTAATGCAGTAACGTGTCGTTACAAGGTTCTAAAGGGCCCTACAGACGATCAACTTGGTTTGCAACTTTGTTGTCAACTTTATTGTTAGTCCTTGAATTGTCAATTACCAATCTGCCTACAGACATTCAACATCTCTTTCAATACGGCAAATTGGCAGCAAATTGAAATATAATTTTTTTAAATAAGTCCGGGGTTCTATTCATGATGATACATAAAATCGAGTCCCAACTACCTTAATTATTATTCTCGTGATATTTTGAAAGGGATTTATAAACTAGAGAGCCCTTACATTTTTCACTTTGCTGTATATTAGAGAAATAAAACATACCGCTTTCGAATTTACAGGCCATCGGATTTTTCTTATATTTTGGTCATCTACAGAAATCCATATTATAGACATTTTACCTTTAACTCTCTCTCTCTCTCTCTCTCTCTCTCTCTCTCTCTCTCTCTCTCTCTCTCTCTCTCTCTCTCTCTCTCTCTCTCTCTCTCTCTCTCTCTCTCTCTCTCTCTCTCTAGTTCAGTTCAGTTGTCTTTGCTTCTTCTCGTGCTACGATCTGCCTTTCTGCCTTGTTCTGGCCCTCGGGTATTGCTCATACGTGTACTACTGCATGCTCTGCTGCTCTGGCTCTCTGCCGGTTGTTTTGGTGCTCTGTTGGAGGCTGTGTGTGATCATATATTTGCTTTACTGGTGACGTGGTGCTGTTTTTGAGGTTAGCTCCGATTCTTGCCGTCTCACTTTAACCGGGATCACCAAACTCGTTGGTAACTCGGGTCCCTTCAATTGTGACGCTATGTAACGCCATCTACCCTTAGTGACACTACCTTGTTACACCAACTTATTGGTTACTGGCTGGTTAGCTGTACGTCTTCACTATGGATGGCTCACAAAATAAGGAGGCATCGCGCCAACGCTCTCCAACTCACGAATCATCGCAGAGTGAATCGGACGCCTCCGCGGCCTCGACTGTCTCCGACAGGTCTCTACGTAATAAGAGGCCAGCAACTAACGATCTTGTGGCTCCGCTACACAAAAAAATGCGTGGCAGACCTCCTTACTCCACTCTGGCTGCTAGCATACTGAATACCGAGCAAATATTAAGCACCAAACTTCCCTCTATAGATGCCAAGCTCGACATGGTTTGCAACGAGATCAGCGGCTTGAAGGCTACCACGGCTGGCTTGCAGCAAGAAAACTCTGCTATCAAGCAATCCTTAGCGCAACTTGAAGCTCGTATTAATGCCTTAACAGTCTCAAGTGATGCGGGTGCGGGATCCTCGCAAACTGTGCCCAACCTTGAACTGATCACTGCGGCAGCAAATGCAAGCATGCTCCACACACGTCGCGCTCTTGCCAAGCAAATGGCTATAAGTGAGCTCGTGGTTACTGGCTTGCCCTCAACTGGCTTATCTGATGATGTGTTACTTCAATTAATCCGAGGGACTTTTGGACTGCTTAAACTAAACCTTGTCTGCGACGATATTACCAGTACCAGGCTCCTGCGCAGGTCTCAACAAACTGAGACGCCCCTTGGATCGGCCGTTGCTAACAATACCACTCCTCCCAGAATTTCAGTCGCCGTCTGCTGCAAAAACTCTGGTATTGTTAGCAAAATTATTCTAGCCAAACGTAAGCACGGGATGCTAAAGTATTCTCACCTCAGGGCATATTGTGCAAATCAAGTCCAGCTCAATCTCCCTGAGATAACTGGGGACTCGACTATAAACATTAACGAAATGCTACCTAGCCATGTTTACCGCTTATTCACCCTTGCCAAGCCTTTACTTAAAAGGGCAGGCTTCAAATATGTTTGGTATTCTGGTGGGACCATATTGGCGAAAAAATTTGATGGAGGCTTAATCCATTCGATAATGTTACAAGATGATGTCCAAAAACTTGTTGATCTCTACAGTCAGCGCACAAATTGACTTTCAATTTCTGAGCGGGGAACTCAGCGGCCGATCAACAACTTCGGCATAACCAATGGTCAAGCTAGTCCGGATAGGTTGCGCGCCTGCTGTCACGTAAATTCCCTTAGGTCGCACCCTGACACCCTCAAACTACACCTTGAAACCAGCCCAACTTACCACCTAATTGCTGTCACCGAGACGTGGCTATCCGACGCGATTCCATCATCTATTATAAATCTACCCGGCTACTTTTTACATCGAAATGACCGTAATGTCAATGGTGGTGGAGTCGGGCTGTATGTGCATGAGTCGCTGGCCTGCAGGGTCATCTCTGCCTCCAACACGCTCTGGACGGGTCGCCCTGGAGCTCCAGAATATCTCATGTGTGAAGTCCAAGGGTTACGCACACCGCCTGTTTTCGTTGCGGTAGTTTATAGACCGCCACATGCTCCATTTACTGCCCCGCGCGATCTTGGACTGGAGTTGGCAGAAGCAGTGGGCGGCTTCAGCCATAAAATCATCTTAGGAGATTTTAATGCGGATCTACTCACGAACAACTTTGATGCTCAATATGTAAGGTCGCTCATGAGTGATAATTCACTCAAACTTGTGCAGCACGGCTTTACACATGTCACCGAAACCTCTGCTACGTGGCTTGATCTATGTATGGTCGATGAGTCTGACGTTATCCTCTCTCACGACAAGTCTGATATCCCCTTAGGCGCTGGACATCACCCAATAGCTACTGAAATTGCTCTGCACAATATCCATCCCAAGGAGAAGTTCATCTACGCCCGCAAGACAAGTAAACTTCTTGAGGCAGAGGCTGAACTATCTATCGACTGGGAAACTCTCGTCAATGATGCTTCCTCCACTGACTCAGCGCTGACAGAGTTCCATCGATTATTTTTCAGTGCAATCGACCGGGTTGCGCCAATTGCTAAGATCAAGGTTAACTCTGTCAAACATGCCCCTTGGCTAACAGATGAGCTGAAATGTGCTGAGAAGTCAGTGCGCAACATTTATCGTCGCTGGAGGCGAAACCAACATAAGCACGACTTGATTGAATTCTGACGTCAGAGAGACTTGCTGCGTGTCCAACTGGCCACAGCCAGAACTCATTATTACAAGTCACGACTGCAGGGCCTCTCGCAGGCGGAGACCTGGCGTGAGTTGCGTGTGCTGGGACTCTTGAAAGATCGGAGTACACCACCACTCACTGTCTCAGCTGATTCTCTCAACCGTACGTTTGCTCAGGTATCGTCAAATCAACGTATACCTCATGCGATGGCTATCACTGCAGAGCTGCAAGTCGTTCACCTTAACAGACCTACGCTGGCATTAGCCGCCGTTAACTCAGCTGAAGTTGATAAGGCATTCATGTCGATTCGATCCAACGCCCAGGGAGCGGATGGTATCAACCTAAGGATGATTCGCTGCCTCGCCTTCACCCTAACTACATTCTACACGGCCTTCTTCAACCGCTCGATCCAGGAATGCCACTTCCCCACGGACTGGAAGAAAGCTATTATCATTCCCGTCAACAAGATAGGATCACCACGCACGGCTAGTGACTATCGACCGATATCTCTGTTGCCTTTACCCAGCAAATTCTTCGAGCGTCTTATCTATAACCAGGTCATCTCTTACATCAAACAACACTCTCTTCTTGACCCTCTCCAATGCGGCTTCAGGACAGGGCACAGCACCCAAACAGCCTTGATCAAATTAATCAACGACATAAGGCTTAACATCGACCGTAGGCAGATCACAGTGCTCGTATTATTCGATTTTTCTAAGGCTTTCGACACTGTTTCACACCACTTACTGCTAACCAAACTCCATCGTCTGGGTTTCTCTAAAAGCGCTGTCGAATGGTTTGAGTCATATCTACGTGGCCGGCAGCACGCTATTAAATGTCCGGACGGGTCTTTAACCAGCTGGCAAGGTACCAATGCTGGCGTACCACAGGGCTCTGTACTTGGACCGTTGCTATTTTCGCTCTTTATAAATGACATCGGTTCTGTGATCCTCAATGCCAAACGCCTACTATACGCTGACGATTTACAGATTTACCGGAGCTGCCCACCTCAGGAAGTTGACTCCTGCATCGCTATGCTTAATTCTGATATTTCCAGAATTAGTACTTGGGCACATGACAACTCACTTCGTCTCAACCTAGGTAAAACCAAAGCGATAGTCCTGGGAAACAGCCGCTTTATCAACGCAATAGATCTCGATAGACTACCACCGTTGGGCCTCGACGGCATCTTCATCCCATTTGAGGCATCGGTTAGAAACCTTGGATTCATTCTGGACTCAAAGCTGTCTTTTAAGGATCATGTCCTATACGTAACATCAAAGGTCAATAAGGTATTCTACCAACTCCAACGGTTGCGGCCTTACACCGACACGGAACTGCGCACTACTCTCGTTTCGTCTATGATCCTACCCCATGCTGACTACTGTGCTGCCGTCCTTAACGGTGCAGGAATTGTACTAGATGTGAAGCTACAGCGTCTGATAAATAAGGGGATTAGATACATTCACGGCCTACCTCGAGACGCCTCAATCAGTCCTTATAGACGCGACCTCGGATGGCTAAGCATTCAAGGATGTAGGAAACTTCTCTTTGCCACCCTGGTACATAATGTCGTCTACAGTAGCCAACCTGAATACCTGGCTGAGCTGATTTCATTTAATAAATCGCGGCCTGGCAGTCGTGTTGCACACGGCCTCTCACTATCCGTTCCTAAACATCGCATTGAAGCCTATAAATCAGCTTTCGCTGTTACTGCGCCACATGTGTGGAAATCTCTTCCTCGGGATATCGTTGAAATTACCTCGTATTGGGGCTTCAAGGACAAGGTCAAAAAATGGTTATTTGAGAATGAATTCCCTGCAAATGTAGCCGACTAAGGAACGCGCTGCCTGACCTGAGAACTTCAGTACTGTGAAGAGTGGGAGCCCATTATGCCTTTACTTTCGCCTATATACCTTCTCGCGTAACTATAATCAGTGTATCTTATCTTATATTGTTCTTCTATCCGATTATGGTTATCTTCGGTTGCATATGCAGCTAAATTGGCTTATTTCTTAGTTACAATATGCATGCTTAGTTCGTATTTCATAGCACGGCTTTAGTTTTATGGCTATTATCTACTTTATCACGTTGTATATCATTTAATTCATACATTGCTCGCACGCTGTACCCTGTTCACTCAGGGTGCCATGTTTTGTTCAACCATGGACAATAAACCAGTCATCAATCAAAAAAAATCAATCAATCTCTCTCTAAGTATACTCTTCCAATGACTGTGACGAATTGTTTCATCACATGTAAAGATACCTGTCAATTCGGGAGATACAAGCATCTAACCTCGAAATCGTTAATTTGTAAATAATGATCTATCGAATATATTAATCTATATTATCGACTTCTATCGAATGTGTCAATCCCTATATTATCGACTTGTATCGAATGTATTAATCCCTATATTATCGACTTCTATATCGACCCCGATAGCCAAGCGTGACTTTCACCCGAGCGTCACACGGTGGCAGCACGCCGTGTTGGCACGGGAGCTTCACTGTGCCGCCACCGCGTGATTGTCACCGAGTGACGTTACTCATACGTTACTGGGATGCCACGGAGTGATTGTCACTGGGTGACGTAACTGTGACGCCACTGTGACTTAATCTTTGAAAAAATCCAAATTGTTCAATAAAAATTAAAAATTATATTAGGTGTTGGAATTAATTCGTAGCGTTTTTTTAATGAAAAAATATTATCATGCCCAAACTTTTAAGACGTTTTCCTACTGGTGATAAGTCAACTCCCAACTTGGTTGTACATAACCTTTTTTCAAATCATAAATAATATTTTATAATTTATTGAATATATCAAAATTTGTGCCGAATAAAGTGTTCTTGCGGGGAGTTTTGCTTCATTATTTTAATATGAACAAAAGTGCAGCTGAAGCTCATCGTATTTAGTGGAAGTGTACATATGCTCTAGCTGCGAGCAAACGCGTCGGAAGTGGTTTGCACGTTTTAAAGCTGGTGATTTCGATTTGGACGACAAGGAGCCGAATAAATTTGAAGATAATGATTTGGAGGCATTAGTCCATCAAGACTCATGTCAAACACTTATGTATAAAGAATTCTTACAATTAATTGTGATGTTTACGATATTACATTACTGTCGGTAACAACGAAATACTGTACTACCTGCGTGCCATTTATTGTTAAGATCAACGCTACAAATTAATTCCAACACCTAATAATACAAAAATTCCATCGTGAACCTAACCCATTAAAGCCCAAATTAATTTTTCTGGTGGATTTTCTTTACAAAAATTGCATGATTTGTTACTCAGAGGTTATGAGAAAAAAATTCCAAATGGCCGTCCTATACATAAGACGCTGGGCGCTAATGGGCTAACTTTAACATGATCCTTGACGAATATTCTACTATAAATAGTGAATGAATAATTACACAGTAAATCAATAAAATGGGTATTGAAATCTGACTTCAGTTTATGTTTCGGGCTGGTCCACCATTAACAAAACTGATTTTGGTTTGGTTGTTGCTGCTCAGTTAAGCGTTTTTTTTTCAATTTTGTAGTTTTAGGAAATATGAAGAGAAAACGGTCATTATTCAATTTAAAAACAATGTTTTTTTTTCACAAAATAGTTGTGGTGGGGTTTTTTAGATATGAGGAATTTTATTTTTGCTAAAAATATCCGCCAGATGGCGCTACAGATAAGTTTCCTATAAACTTTACGTATTTTCGATGAAAGATCATGCTTGTTTTATATATTTTCATACATTTTCTTACTATTTCTGTTTTATTTGCTCCTTTTTTTGCAAATAATAAAAATTTTAAAAAAAGTTAAAAAATATTTTTTAAAGTGTTTATTATTTATTCTTAGTCGCTGTCGCTACTATAAATTACAGAGCGGGTTTCTTCTTCTTCGCCTTTAGCAGCCTCCGCTTCTATTTCACTCTCCTCGTCTTAGTCCGTCAGATAGTGACAGATTCTGGTGCCCCATTTTCACATACAAGCCTCGAAGAGGGTTGAAAAGTACTTCGATTTTGAGTAGAATGAAGGGAAATTTACGAATGGTCCCTGGGGATAACATATGCAAAATTAAATTTTTCTTAACAAAAAAATAAAAGGTGTCTCTTGCCCATTTTTTCACGCAAGCCTTGTTCACTAAATGATTAATTAATAAAACCTGGCTTCGGAAAACCAAAGGCTTGAGTGTTGCAGGTGGCTAAAGGATTGAAATAAGGGCGTAATCTTGTAAGGAAAAATCGAGATTCTCTGACCGATTTTCCCACACAAGCCTTTGACTTCCAAAGCCAGGTTTTATTAATTAATCATTTAGTGAACAAGGCTTGCGTGAAAAAATGGGCAAGAGGTACCTTTCATTTTTTTATTAAGAAAAATCGAATTTTCCATATGTTATCCCCAGGGACCATTCGTAAATTTCCCTTCGTTCTACTCAAAATCGAAGTACTTTTCAACCCTCTTCGAGGCTTGTATGCGAAAATGGGGCACCAGAATCTGTCATTATCTCACGGTCTATTTGTATCATATGCGTCAGCATCACGTCTGAAAGTCCAGCATAGATCGGCGATCATAGAATTTAATTTCTTTCCTTGATAACGTGCTAAAAATGTATGAAATATAAAAAAAAAGACAAAATTTATTACATTAATGTTATAAACCGTAAAAGCATTCTTTACCTTCAAAAGGCATGCACACTTGGTAAAATCTCTCACCCTGTTCATCACTTTCTGGTTTCGATATTCAAAATTTTATACTTTAAAAATGAGTAAATGAAACAAATAATGAGAAAATGTATGAAAATATATAAAACAAACATGATCTTTCATAGAAAAGACGTAAAGTTTATAGGAAATTTATCTGTAGCACCCTCTGGCGGATGTTTTTAGCAAATATAAATATCAGAAATGAATTCCTCGTACCTAAAAACCCCCACCACAACTATTTTGTGAAAAAAAACATTTTTTAAAAATTTAATAATGACCGTTTTCCCTTCATATTCCCTAAAAACTACAACATTGAAAAAAATGCTTAATTGAGCAGCAACAACCAAACCAAAATCAGTTTTGTTAATGGTAAACCAGCCCGGAACATAAACTGAAGTCAGATTTTAATACCCTCTTCATGACCCCCAAAATGACTTACAGTGTTATCATAATCGCTACTGTTTTGAAAAAGAACATATCAAATTATTTTTAAAAATGTAACGAGAACCTTCGAGAGCAGTCACTGTCATGTCCGGTTTCTATATATGACTGAAGTTGACCAACATCTCTCGAAGAGTCGGTGGCATAATGCGAAAACTTTTCCCAGTCTCGAGGCATCTGGCCTAGGATATTCCAAAGATCGCAGGTTCAAATCCCGGTAGGGCACGGAAAAAAAAAGAAGCGACACCTCTAGGTGGGTAAAGTCACTGTGTGCGTTCCCTTTTTGCAAATCTACATAACGATAATTATTTTGAAAGCGCACCGCGTGACTGCACAGTACTGTTGTAGTGACGATCGCTGTGCAGTTATAGGAACCTCACTCGCCGTTGCCACTCCGTGTCGCCACTGTGACGTCCGCGGGGGCACGCACGATAAGGTCACTGTGATGTTTCCTAACTCCACCGCGTGACGGCACAGTGCGCTCGTAGTGACGAAACTTGGCTATCGGGGGGGTCATGGTGTCGGATTTTTGTCACATACCTGACTCCGGCAAAACCGATTCACGCCCAAGGCGCCTATAGAAGTTTCACTTCAAAAGCTACTCTTTTTTATTGTCGATAAAGTGGACCGTTTTCGAGAAAAATAATAATAAACGATAAGACCATATCACTTCTCGTCATACATTTACCGTATCTTTGTATTTTCGTAGGGAGGGCCTGTAGGAAACAAAGGCTATATAAGGTATAGCTGGATAAGCATGGTCAATCTGCCTTGGAATGAAATCTTTTCGTAAATAAGTCCTTTGAACATCTCGTTGAAAAAAAAATTTGACCAAAATTTCAGCTCCCCACCTCAAGCAGTTCCTGAAAAATCGTGAAAAACGTGATTTTTGATTCATTATTTTTCTCTCGGTCGCTAGTGCAGATACTTACATTTAAAAAATGTGGCTGCAAAGTAAGTCATACCGTACTTGAAAAAATACTTGTTGACTTATCTCGCGCTATTCCCAATATTTTAAAAATTCCTAAATCTTTCAAAATATTTTTTTTCGGAATGAAAATACGCTTTGTAATAAAAGCTTGTATCCGAGCATCAAAAGGTACTATAATATTACATATTTACTTGAAGAGTAGCAAATACAGCACTTAAAATGTGATGACATAACTCGGTTGAAAGCCATTTCCACAATTTCTGGCGTAACTTTCGTAATACTAAAGTAACTTGGATCCTGCATCGAGTTTTGCGATGATGACGGCGTTGACGATTGATTTGATTGTTGGGACAGTTGTACACAGCTTGATTGTGAACAGCTTGGTTCACCAGCGTTGGCATTCCCTTGAATATTTTGTTGAGGTCGATTCATTTTGCTTAAACATTTTGTTGTGAGTATGCGACACTTCGAACATAACACATCATCGATTTTAATGATTTTTCCAAGTATTTCACTGAATCTGTTAGCATCTAATTTTATCGTGAACACTTTTTTTCGATCGGGCCTAAAGCGAATGTACATGTTGCATCTAACGGACCTTTTATTAAATATGCTTCTTTTATTTGTTTCTTCAGTTGACATATTGGCTGAGAGGTTAAAATCTTTACAAAAAGCTAAAAAATAAAGGTTTATTGTTAAAAAAATAGGTCTTCACTCCAAAAGACACATAAAATAGAAGTAGAAATAATCGCAAACTTACGAAGCGATATTTATTACATAATTAAAAAATAGATTTAAGTTTCATTACATAAAAATAGTATATTCAAATTAACACCAATAATACATTAGATTTAAAATTAACTACTCAAAAATCGTCTCACTGATACGAAGATTATTTTTACCATGGCGGGATTTTCTCGACCCACCAGTATTATAAAAAGATAATACAGAAAAAATATTAAAAAATTTTGTTTAATAGTATTACTTACAAATTCTTTACAGAATCAGAAGAAAATAAACTTCAGGTCAGGTTAAGATTTCAGCCAAAAGAACTCTTTTCATTTGAACTCCCAGTACTTTGCCGAAGAATAAAATCCAGACTGTGTAAATAAAAAGCCCAAACGGAAGCAGTAAAATCAAAGAATACGTTTCAATATAGCATTAAATTGAACAAAAAATATTAAGTATACCTATTGACAGCACTAAATTATATGTGTGTGTGTATATTCAATAATAAAATCATAAGCACAACGTTCAACTTAAAAACTATACAAGTCTGCTATAAATAACAGTCCATTAGAAATCATCATCCTACCCTGACGCTACGTTTGAAACTTGAAAAAGGAGAGTTTCTCTAAAGAAAATATCAGTACTTACCATCTCTTATCAGAATCAGAAGCAAAGAAAATTCCTGTCACGCTAGGTTCACTTATAATCACTTGCATTTAACTGTTACGCTCTTTACTATCTGTATTTATGTAAAAGAATAAGCAGAACTCAGCTGAGGAAGTGAGGTTTTTATCGTTTCTTTCGATCGTTTGGGAATGAAACACGGAAAACCTCTGTATTCGTTGATACGATGTTATTTTGATTTTTATTATCACACTAACTGTTCCCGTGCAATTAAATCACGTGGACCTATATACAATGCAGTCATCTGTCGAAATAAAAAAACTAACAATTGAGAACAAGCTTCAATCAAACAGGTACCTAATTGTTACTCATAAATATTTAATGAAAAACAGCTGGATCGAAGAAAAAGTAATTTTCGTCAATTCTTTACAGAAGCATAATTATATCGATACCATTTTTATTAAGGTTAAATACATTATTTAAGCGAAAAGAGGAACAATGTATGTGGCATTACTGAAATGTATATCAATAATCTCGGTCGAGATTATCGAATTAATAAAACCGTCCGACCGTCCGACCGACCCTCCAACCGAGAGTATCTATACAGGAATTGGAACGCCTTTGCGTTCGATAGTCAATACGAGATTTTGGCATTTCATACTTTCGCCACTGGTCTGCTGGCGTCGCCACCATCCGGCCTTCATACTCACGTACACTTCCCTTTGTCGCGACGACCCGTGACCAGTCGGTATTTGTACAAAGCCCAGCCGACCAAGCCCAGCCGACGGTAAATTTCAAGGTCCCTGTAACTGCGCGGTTCTGCTCGGGACATCATGTACGTGTGTACGAAGGCTCGCACACTCGAACGCGCTGTCCGTACACACAAGGCTTTAAAGAACGTTCCGTACTGCTTCGTACACCAATACAGTGAGCGTGTAGTAGGCATGTTCGTTCATCTCGGTATAAAGCGAGCAGCGAGAACTCGTGTATCTTTATGTCTGCCCCCTCCACCCCTCAATTTTTACATCGAATTTTCTCAATAAATATATGTATGGTTATAAACAAAATTATGCTTAGTTACACCATATAAATTGATTATTCTCTAATGATAGATTGATAACGACCAGAATAAATTTTTCATTTATACCGGTAGAGATCGAGTCGGTAGTTAGAGTTGGCTTACAGCCCGTAAACACTATGCAGTTTATTCACTGTTTCGATAATTTTAACAAATCGGTGCAAATCGAATGCTATGTTATGAACATAATATCCGGTTTATCCCGATTCGTTAAAATTACTGAAACGGTGAATAAATCGCATAGTTTGTTTATTTACGATTTTTATGACTTCTTTCACGAACGAATTGTTCTGGGGAAAATGTAAATATTATCGAAACATTAATTATAAAATCATTACATGTTGATGATTTTATTTATCATTCATAATTTTTAAATCAGTCATCTAGGCTGAAAATATTTTTACCGATTTTCTCCGTTTATCATTGAGTGCGCTCTAGTTGCGAAATTCGATGTTCAATTGCTTTCAAACTGTTAACACACGATACGTCGGCTGACAACAATGAATGTGTAGTGACGCGCCACGCCGCTCTTTTCTCCGCCTTGTCGGAAACTATGCGATAAAGCAAGGGGGTTCCTTACCTGAGAACCCTGCCTACGTCACAACTAAGGGCCTTTGCACACGACGTTTTTTAAACTAGCTGACGACGCGCGTTATTGGGATCTGACATGGGGGAGGAGCTTAGTTCGAAAAATCCAATATGGCCGAAATGAGTATACTACCGATACAGAGTCTTATGGGAGTGAAGTCATTATTTATTGTTTTGGAACGCGCAGGGCTCCGCGAATCCTTCCCAACTTTCACTAGACTCGCGGGAGGACATGAGCACCCTTTGCTCTCCGTTATCGTCCAGGGTTGACCTCCCATAAATATAAATTCAGCCTTCGAGACGTGCATAGGTATGCCTGTCCCTGGATGGGCGCATCACGGAACGTCGACGTATCTGCGCGCAACCCCGGAGTCTTTTTCACGTTTTTACTCTTCCACTTTCTCGAAACTTTCTTCTCATATCGTGAAATGGAAAAAACCCACCCTTATGCCGAAGCATACGCCTTCCTTGCGAGTCATTTCCCGGCAGTCGTGAAAAATTTGTTATCGTGTCCGTATCTCCTCCTGCTCCTCACTTGCGCAAGCATCCCAGGTAGCACATCAACATCGAAATGACGTTTTTTGAAGGTCAGTTCTGACGTCAGATGACGAAAAATATGACGTCATTTTAACGTCGCAAAGACGGCTTAATTGCACATCCACACGACGTCAGAAAAATCACGTCATAATGACGTTCTACCGGACGTTGTGGTAACGTAAAAAATAACGGTTCTAAAAGGTTAGCGGTCTGTCGTATCTTTTCTTCCTAAGCGGTCACCCATCCAACTAGTGTCCGCACTTTTCGCTGCTTAACTTCGTTGATCGGTCGGTGTCCTCGACTCCTCATCTGCTGCACGCTTTTGTGGTTAAGGATATTATTACTATTGCTGTTCATATGAAGTTTGATGAATAAATGTATATTGCTTCTCCTGTCAATAAGAAAGAGCTTGAATAAATAAGATTTTATAATTGTATTATTCTTTTCTCAACATTTTTCTAAATTTATTATTGTCTTTTGATAAATATTCTTGCATAGACGCAAATTGATATTAATATCAATTTGCGTTTATGCAAGATATAAATAATAAATAAATAAAAATAAATAAATAAATAATTATATGAATATTTATTCATCCTACATTAATTGATTGTCTTTCATTTACTTTAATAATCTGTGCTTTTTAATAAACAGTATAGTTTATAACTTGCTCAACATACTCTGGAGACTCGAAATGAAATAATTTATTGATTTAATAATTGAACAAATTACAATTTTTGTCCATTTATTCACAAATAAATTTTCAAGTCGCTATACCTACCGCATGTCCCGGGAGAAATGGAGCAAGTGCCGATACCTATGGCCGATATCTTGAAATTTGACTTCGGTAGTGTTTACCGACGGTCGAGTCTTTGATAGTTAGAGTTGGCTTTAGAAGAGTGCGTTACGTGGGGCGAAAAGTGTGAACGTCTGATTTCCCGATAGTTGTCAATACGGGAGATCGAAGCGCGTAACCTCGAAATCGTGAATTTGTGAATTAATAGTGGGTAATTTGTAGAAGTGATGAAAAATAATCATTCTTCGATGAAATTCCTCAAGAGTTTAAAAATCGGACTATCAAAGACTTCATGAAAACCTTCTAACCTACTCGTTGTGCACTAACACTTAGTATCAGTGATAGAGAAAGCAAAAGTTATTGGTTAATTGGATACCGGTTTTTCAACACTCGGGGAATTTCATCGAAGAAACCCGAACGATCATTTCTTATCAGTTCTACAAATTACTCACCATTATTCACAATTTCACCATGTCGAGGTTAGACGCTTCGATCTCCCGAATTAACAGCTATCGGGAAATCAGAGTGGCAATCAGTCCACGGGAGCGGCGGCGTATCGCGATCGGCGAGATATCACTCCGAAGTTGGTCAACTCCTGGAAGGTAAATAGCTTGAAAGAAGTACAGGTCATTTAACGCGTATTACAATTAATGTACCGTGGGCGATAGGCGCTTGGTGAGAAGCCTGACATTTTCCGATGTCCACCGAGTCATCTTCTTACGGATAGGACAGGAGTTAGATCCGTAAGAAGATGACTCGGTGGACATCGGACAATGTCAGGCTTGTCACCGAGCGCCTATCACCCACAGTAGGTACATTCATTGTACCAAGCGCTTCCCGTTTCAACTATTCCAGCGTTAAATGACTTGTACTTTTTTTGAGCTATTTACCTTCCAGGAGTTTCCTTTTGCTGATCGCGATAGCCGCACCCGTGGACAGCGATTCAAGACACTCGAGTCGCAGTTGCAGCTGCAGCCGCAAGAGTGTGGTGAAAGCAAGAAGAAACAGCAGAGAATCGACGACGAGACGGAGGATGAAGTCGTCACCACAGAATGTTACTTAAACGGTACCAGTACCAGCAACACGCGAACTGTTAAATAGGACGGGCCGTCTACACCGAGTCACGAATCGTGCCGAGTTCCTGCGACACCCGACAACAGCATCACATCAGGAGTGTCAACGGTGGAGAAAAACGGAAACCCCTCTCAAAAGGGAAGGAGCAGTGGTGGTGGTGGTGGTGGTGGTGGTGGTGGTGGCAGCGGCGACAGCTCGGATCATGAACAAAAGCTGAACGTTTCAGAGAAAAAGTGGACTTAATTCGAAGTAGTTATCGTAATTGATTTACGCCGACGCTGCCGCTGCAGCCAGTCTCGACCACAACTGATTCTTCGCATTAGAGGCGGTTTCTGTATCACTTGTGCCCGTTGATTCTTTGCCTCTTAATTCTTGTACATAATGGGTCTGCGATTCCTTGAAGTATATTTTTGTAATATTAAGTATGATTCCACCCTTCCTCTTCTCTCTCATAACAATATGGTCCCATCGTTTTGTATTCATAGGGTTTTACTACCTTTGCGTTATTCCTCGAATGCATGCGCTCACGTCTATCTTACACTGTGACTCAACGCGAGTAGTACGCGGAAGGATGGAAGTATTAGACAGAATGAGAAAGGAAACGAATATTTGTTCATCGGATTTTCTGGGGATGTTCTTTTTGTTAATTGATTGATTGTTCTTTTTTCGAATTGCCATCGTTGTAGAATGTTCAATTATTGAACGTTATGTATCCGGATTGTTTCGGGGGAAGTGCGAGACAATGTGGCACGTATAAAAAAAATCACTCTCGATAATAATTATTATATTTTATATAATATAATTATTATATTAGATAGATCATTCAACTTCCCATTCTCGTTTTTAACGCCGACAATTATAGTAACACGATGTTGATTGGTGCCCCCTGAGTGGAAATTCCCGCGAGTCGATTCCATTCAATGCAAGCTAAATTAATCGCCCCTACGAATAGGCTACGCGGTATACTACGCAAAAGAAAAAGAAGTAGGTATTCCAGTGAAATGGAATTTTTAATGACCAAACGCTGATTGATAGATATGAATTATCTCTCAAATGTGCTTTGTATAGGACTATTGCAACCATTTGCGTTAGTAAACCTTGCATTTATACATTCTTGTTGATTGATTATTAGTAAATGATTAAATAAAAGTGACTGAAGTGACTTGTACAATTTCTCGTCTCGTATTTCCTTCTGCAGTTCGCGTATGGGCAGACAAAACGCCTGCCAAACAGGTGGAACATTACTTTCGTCGAAATTACTGCAGCAACAAGTATCGCATGGCGAGGACGTCTACGGTTCGAAAACTCTACGGGGTTTCGGAGTATTCCAACAGCGATCGCAGTTCGCAAAGTTTCTGTCGCACGCACGTCTCACGAAGTATTTCGTCTCGCTTCTCGAAGAAGGTGATTAAATTAATCGGTGCTGAAAAATTCGTCAGTCCTCGCTTTTCGTTTTCTTTAGGAATATCTTTACCTCGCGAACCTCGTCAAATTATTTTCGAAGCACTGAGGAATCGGAAAATTTGGTTCTCTGATGAAGTTTAAAGTGATCACGAACTTTAAATCGGTAATATCTGTAGCGAAATATTCAATTCTTCAAACGCTGAACTGTGTGCTATGTGGAGCTACTATCTTCAAAATTAGGATCTTTATCTTAGGTGAAAAAAAGAATATAATATACATTAGGATGAGGTGAACCTACACGTACACTATGTGCTACTTCCTTCTATCTATAACTATTTCTTAAAGAGCGTCCACGCGAGATGAAACTGTCGCTGCACTTAAAAGTACATAGAGAATGCGTTTAAAAGCTCTCAACGTTTGAGAGTCCTCGAATAAAAGGTTATAAATACTGATATCGCCTACTAAACTCGTCATTACGAATCATGCGACTATTCTATTGTACCTACAATGCTCAGAAACCGATGGGAAAGCGTCTATCCTACTGCAGTGATTACTATTCACCGGAAGTGTAAGGGCCGGTTGTATAAACGCGATGAACCGTAGTTCGGCTTGAACTGTGGATCGAGCGTCGTTTTGGTATATTTTGTGTCACACAAAATATACCA
Organism: Xiphydria camelus; assembly: GCA_963678675.1. Taxonomy (NCBI): domain Eukaryota; kingdom Metazoa; phylum Arthropoda; class Insecta; order Hymenoptera; family Xiphydriidae; genus Xiphydria; species Xiphydria camelus. The sequence continues at coordinate 7,541,212 of OY783197.1, forward strand.
AAACGACGCTGGATCCACAGTTCAAGCTGAACTACAGTTCACCGCGTTTATACAACCGGCCCTAAATCGTACGCGTTGAGAGCAAAAAGTTTGCACTCTCACTGAACCCGATCATTTCAATGCTCCAGTTTGCGCGTATACCGTCTTCTGGGTCACGTTTGCCATTTTGTTCGCACCCAACGATCGCATTAAATCAAAATAACAAAGTTCCCACAGATTTTATCAATAACATTTTCACGAAAGCCCGCCTCTGATCGCCTAAGCAGAATGCCGCGATTTCATCACGATTTCATACCATGCGAGGATTTGCTTGCACGCGTGTTCTTGAACGAAAAAACCTACTGCTGAGGAAAGACCTATAACAGAAAAGCACATAACATGTGATAATGTTCTTCCATACACATGATACAAAGAGTAAAAAAAGTACGCCTCAAGTTTGTATAGCTTCCCCCACATGTCATTATGCGACAATGTGGGCGAGCTCCGTCTCCTTCGTCCATATTGTTTAATTGCGTAAACCGTTAATTAACACTTTCAATACTACGCGCGACTGTTGTCACTCTCCTGCAAATGCCCCGTATTGTGGAGGATCCGGCAGGGAGGTATGGTGATTTTCAGAAGAATGACACACGATTGGTTTTGAACGAATTTTAAAATGTATTGTCGAAATCACTGTCAAAGCAGTGAAACGTGAGCGCGGCTGCTGACGACCGGTCTCGCGCCCCGTCCTAATACTTTCGTCGCGGCAGCTCCTTTAGGAATACCGCGGCGGAGAAACCGCCCCTAGTGAAAGGGTGAAAGCGCGATGAAAGATATCCACCCGATAACTCACATGCGAAGTGCCCTCAATTCTAGTCAAAGAAACCCTATTAGTGTATATCACATTTAACCATCTTCGATATCGCTGCCGGCGAACCGTACAAAGAACAACGTCTAATATCAATTGAACAGAAATTCGTTTGTACAGAAGGGATTACTATCCACTTGGTTGTGCTAACGGTCCCGTCATCTTATCAATTGAAAAGAACGTTGAAGAAGCACTACACGATGATTTCTATACCTACATTTGCGTGAAAGGCTCGTTATACCTATCCTTTCATTTCCATGATTTAATGTCAATTGTTAAATACTCCAGTCTGGAGTATTACCAGGAGATGCCACGTGGAGGCCAATTGACACGTTACATGAATTTCGTACAACCTCTTAGCAATTCGTGAGGTTCTACCAATCCCATGTAATTTGATCTCCCACCCTACCTTACTCGCTGCGACTCCGAAAGCCGAATGTTGTCGTTGCGGCCTAAGGGACTTGCACTGCATTAATTATTCGTTAAAAGTAGACGCTGTTTCCTCGAACGTGACATGTAGCGAAATTGCAGTTATTTTACAAAGATAGTGTCAGAGTAAATATTCTATATCCATGCGGTAAAGTTGGAGTGCCGTGTAGCTGAAGGGCTCCACTGTCGGAAATCTGACCCATTGGCGATGACAGGTCATCTTAGCGAACTCAAGTGGCAGGGACACCTCGAGCATTCCCGTCTCGATGCCGAGAGTTTGTTATAAACATGGGGATAATACTGAAAGAAGAGGAAAAAGGGAGAGGAAGATGCTGTTGGCCCGGAATAGAAGAGGAGTGCGTCGGAGAACCGCAGTGACCACGAACTCATCGACTTGAGAAAAGTTACGTTCGAGGAAACAGTGTTTAGTTTGTGCAAACAATTGGTGCACTGGAAGTGTGCTATTAACTCATAGTGCAGTCAATCAAGACTTCAATTTTACGTTCGAAACAGTGCTTAATTTGTGCAAACAATTGGTGCAGTGCAAGTGTGTTATCAACTCATAGTGCAGTCAATTAAGACTTCGATTTCATTGTTTTTGCTCAAAAATGTTCCGTAGCATGTACTATTACCAATCGATGGGTAAAAATCCCTGGAATAAGAATATGCTTTTGTCATTGTGATCCCGGTGTCCCGTAATAAGTTAATGATAATGATATCACGAGAAACCTTAGGAATAATATGATGGATCTGACATATTGTAAGAACAAAATTGTTGACTTGAGACTATTACAATGTATTCGAAGGAGAGCTCTCACTGATTTATCGACACATTATATTTTTATATTACATCGCGTTGATGCAAAAATCCGTCCCGTCTTCGGCAGTAGACAGCATTGCATCGCAAAACCTAAATGTTATCAACTTCGCACATGTGAAGGAGAGCTGTTGTTTGGTAGTTGTAATTACAGAGAATATTTGGGGGAAAAATTGTGTTATCGTATTGTGTCCTTTGAATTTTGTTAAACATTTTTGTCACAAGAATTGCTGGACTACTTATGGCACGTGATACCGTTAGCGGCAAGGTATTTTTATTAGTGGGTACTTGGAATTGCTGTGTCAAAAACAATTTAAATTCCCATAAGGATTCTATGGAATTGTACATCACACATTTTTATTTGAGTACGCGAAGCATCTTACTTTTACAGAAATTAAGAGGCATAATATGACGAAAATGCTTCTTATTTTCTGTAATGCTTTAAAAAACATCAAAATTACAATCAGATAACACACTTTCTCCCCACAATATTCTCTGTCATTCCAACTACCAAACAACATTAAAACGTCACACGTGCGAAGTAGATAACACTTCGGTTTTGCGATGCTATGCTGTCTACAGCCAAAAATGGGACTAATTGTTGCACCAAACCAACACCTCGGTGACCTTCAATGAGATACATCTGTTTCATAATTTACAGTACAAAATGTAACTCCCCTCTGGGGACTAATTGTATGAATAAAGAAATTATTATAAATCATGATTACAGGAAGTCCTCTCCCGCTGATTGTGATATTTTGTATGCCTCCTAATGCCTAGACTCTGTCCAAAATTCTTCTTGCTTGTTGAAACTAAATTCATCAAGATCAAAGGGGTTCATTTACCTCCCCAAATATCTTGCCGAAAGAACTACGGGACAAAAAATTGTAGAAGCCAGTTCAGTCAATTTTTATTTACTCATTTATTCTTACCCAATCAATAAGAATGTATAAATGCAAGGTTAAATAACGCAAATGGTCGCAATAGTGCTATACAAAATACATTTGAGAAGTTATTCATATCTATCACAATCAGCGTTTAGTCATTAAAAATTCCATTTCACTCGAACACATCTTTTCTTTTTGCGCAGTATACCGCGTGGCCTATTCATAGGAGCGATTAATTTAGCTAGCTTTTAATGGAATGGATCCGTGGTCATTTCCACTCGGGGGACAGAATGGAACATCTTGCTATTGTAATTGTCGGCGTTGAAAACGAGAATGGAAAATTTAATAATCTATGTACCTACATTATCGAGGGTGGTTTTTTTCTTCTAAAACTGTCTCCCTCGCTCCGCGAAACAATCCGCACACATAACATTCGATCATTGAGCATTTTACAACGATGGCAATTTGAAAGAGAACAACCAACATCCCTAGAAAATCCGGGAAACAGATATTCGTTTCCTTTCTCATTCTGTCTAATACTTCCATCCTTCCGCATACTACTCGCGTTGAGTCGCGGTGCAAGATAGACGTGAGCGCATGCATTCGAGGAATAAAGCAAAGCCGATAAAACCCGAAGCCTCTATGCGAAGAATCAGTTGTGGTCGAGACTGGCTGCAGCGGCAGCGTCGGCGTAAATCAATTGCGATAACTACTTCGAATTAAGTCCACTTTTTCTCTGAAACGTTCAGCTTTTGTTCATGATCCGAGCTGTCGCCGCCGCCACCACCACCACCACCACCACCACTGCTCCTTCCCTTTTGAGAGGGGTTTCCGTTTTTCTCCACCGTTGACACTCCTGATGTGATGCTGTTGTCGGGTGTCGCAGGAACTCGGCACGATTCGTGACTCGGTGTAGACGGCCCGTCCTATTTAACAGTTCACGTGTTGCTGGTACTGGTACCGTTTAAGTAACATTCTGTGGTGACGACTTCATCCTCCGTCTCGTCGTCGATTCTCTGCTGTTTCTTCTTGCTTTCACCACACTCTTGCGGCTGCAGCTGCAACTGCGACTCGAGTGTCTTGAATCGCTGTCCACGGGTGCGGCTATCGCAATCAGCAAAAGGAAACTCCTGGAAGGTAAATAGCTCCAAAAAAGTACAAGTCATTTAACGCTGGAATAGTTGAAACGGGAAGCGCTTGGTACAATGAATGTACCTACTGTGGGTGATAGGCGCTCGGTGACAAGCCTGACTTAAACGCGGCAAGTTCTTTTTTATTAAAATTTTTTTATAAATTCTTTAATCGAATTTTTTAGTAACTTGATTTACAATAATTTTCCTTTCAAATGATGCCTTTTACTTTTTATATATAAATCTTGAACATGGCGATCTTAATTGATTTCAAATCCTTTTTGGAGAGTATTTTACGTAGGTATCAATTTTTGTTGGCACTGAATGAACATGCCGCCTTTTTTTACAGAGAATCTGTTTTTGTGGGGGGATTTCATTACTTTTTGGAATTTATTCATGAGGAGAGTACGTACATGTAGAAGAATAGCTTTCTATTACCACAAAATTAAAGTCTCACATTTTATACCGATACGAGCCAATTAATTATAACCACTTACTTACTTTTGATTTATTCTCGTGATATTTTGAAAGGGATTTATAGACTAGAGAGCCCTTATATTTTTCACTTTGCCTTAGTATTTTGGAGAAATAAAACATATATACCGCTTTCGAATTTACAGGCCATCGGATTTTTCTTATATTTTGGTCGTCTACAGAAATCCATGAAGACGTTTTACCTTCAACTCTCTCTCTCTCTAAGTATACTCTTCCAATGACCATGACGAATTGTTTCATCACATGTAAAGATAACACTTATGACAGTATATATGTTGTTACATATATTAACTCGAGACGTTGGAATAGTTTTAAGAAATCCTTTTGCATGCACCGCTGAAATTTCGCCCTTACTCATCAATAAATTTAATATAATTATTACTACATCATTTACAGCTCCGATGCTGACCTTACGACTCATTTCAATCCGAGTAGAACATTCATTGCAAATATCATCATAAACATGCCAATGCGAATAAAAATCATCTATTAACTGTTGCAGATTAAGTATTCCGTTGTGGTGGGGGTCCTGATTGGTCTACTGGCAAAGATGCGTATACGTTTCTTAGCGAGTAGACCAATCAGGACCCCCGCCGCAACGGAATACTTGAACCTGATTGGTCTCTTCGCTGAGTTGCGTGCACGCAAAGATACGAGTGACTCGAGAAAGGCCCCCCTGGTCTCCCGGTAGCTGTCAATTCGGGATCGGGAGATCGAAGCATGTAACCTCGAAATCAAGTGTACAAGTGGTAAGATAATTATTCGGGTTTCTTCGGTGAGTTTCCCCAAGTGTTTAAAGTAGTTACTATATTATTGTAATCCAATTTTATTGTATCCCTTATTTTTCTGCCACGACTTTGATTGTTGATAGTGGATGGATCCACCAAACCAATGGATGGATGGTGGATGGTTGTGGTTGGATCAGCCAATAAATTTGATTTTTATTCACTATCAACTATCAAAGTCATGGCAGAAAAATAAGGGATACAATGGTATTGGATTACAGTAATGTAGTAACTACTTTATTATTATTTTTTCTTTATCGATATAGTCCCTCTTTCGTATTATACAATCCCAATTTCGAATTTATATACCGAACTGTCAAACGTGAAGTGTACATGTACCTCACTTTTATCTCATTAAGTATTACTGCAGACTCTGACATGTCATTTCGTACAGGTGCAACCGAAGAGGACCTAGCTCGTGTACTGTCCGTAAAAAGATGACTCGATGGACATAGGAGAATATCAGACTTGTCACCGAGCGCCTATTACCCACGGTACATTTATTGCAATATGCGCTTTTCGTTTCAATTATTCCTACTCTAAATAACTTTCACTTCTTTCAAAGTATTTACCTTGTACAAACTGTTCATCGTAGGGGGCAGCGATCAATGATTGTGACTAACCGTAGACAAATTATTCCTGCGATGATTTTCCAGTTGCAAAGCATACACTCGCAAGTCAGCTTACAGCATCCGATGTTTAGTATCAACTTTACCTCTTTTGGAACACCCATCACCTGAGTATAATCACGATTACGTTAATGTTAATCGCAGAATAGACCGTGAGCTCGGGCACATTATCGCAGTAGTAGTTCGGTACACCGAATTGCTTTTTAGTTTTAATAGACGAACTTGTCTACGACGAGTCGCTATTATTGATCGCTGCCACCTACCACGAACAGTTCAAAAAAGGTTATTAGCTTGAAAAAAGTAAAAGTTATTTAACGCTAGAATAGTTGAAAGGAGAAACGCGTATTGCAATTAATGCACCGTGGGATATAGGCGCTCGGTGACAAGTCTGACATTCTCCAATGTCCATCGAGTCATCTTTTTGTGGACAGGACACGAGCTAGATCCTCTTCGGTTGCACCTGTACGAGATGACAAGTCAGAAAATCATGGGTCTTCATGAAAATCTTCTTACCTACTCGTTCTGCAGTAATACTTAAAGAAATAAAAGTGAGGTACATGTACACTTCACGTTTGACAGGTCGGTATATAAATTCGAACTTGTGTGGGATAGTATAATACGAAAGAGGAAATATATATCGATAAAGAAAAAATAATAATAAAGTAGTTACTACATTACTGTAATCCAATTCCATTGTATCCCTTATTTTTCTGCCGCGACTGATTGTTGATAGTGAATAAAAATTAAATTTATTAGCTGATCCATCCACTATCAACAATCAAAGTCGTGGCAGAAAAATAAAGGATACAATAGAATTGGATTACAATAATGTAGTAACTACTTTATTATTGTTAGAACGATGCACTTTTCGTTCCTCCAATCATGCCCCTAGTCACAGCAGCGTGGCGCCAGCGTCCTGACCACGATGTGTTGCGGAACCCATCGCAACGCGTGGCGCGCGTGCGCATGCGCATTCTTCCGTTGGCCCGTCCATCCGGACGAGTGTTCTTGTTCTTGCGTTTTTTTCTTTCCACCACACAACCGTTCGTGTAACCATTCGAATAAAGTTATCTAGTTTCATGGTCTTTTGCATCGACCCGGTGACTCGTGTTCCTTGCGCCATTCTGCCCGACTACCCCTTATTAGGTTATGGGCCCAGAGGAGTCGAGAAGCGCGTGAAAAGATTGCGAAAATCAATTTGAAGGTTAGGCCCCCACGCGGTGCCAAGAAGGAAAGTTCTCGAGTGTTAAGAATCGCAAAAAAAAAATGGCGTCAATAAACACAACGCGTATCGAGTTGCTCAACCGTGACAACTACGACACGTGGAAAATTCAGATGCGAGCCCTTCTCACAAAGAACGAAACTTGGGAATACGCGAGTGGACGAAAACCGAAGCCCGAATTAGTCACCGGCGACGCGACGTCAATGGAAAGTGTAAGAAAGTGGGAAGTTGAAGACGGTAAAGCGAGCGCGGACATTATTCTTTCAATAAAGCCATCGGAGTTAAAGCAGGTGAAGGGATGCAAAACGTCACACGACTTGTGGCAAAAATTACAGCAATTTTATCAATCGTCGGGACCGGCGCGAAAGGCGACGTTGATCAAGCAATTGACGTATCATCACATGCAGGAAGACGACGATATACGCGAGCATCTACAGAAGTTTTTCAACACAATCGACAAGCTTAACGAAATGGAAGTGGAGATTAACAGCGACTTATTATCGGTGGTATTGCTACACAGTCTTCCCTCGTCGTTTGAGAATTTTCGATGTGCAATTGAATCGCGCGATACGCTACCGACGCCGGAAGACCTTCGAATTAAAATTCTGGAAGAAGGAGACGCGCGAAAGCACCAAAGTCGAAATGGAACAGCAAACGCGATGTTCGCGGGAAAGCAATACGGAAAGAATAAAAATGCCGCGAAGAAGAACTCCGAAGAGCCTAAGAAAAAGGAGACGTTCAAGTACAAGTGCCATCGGTGCCGCAAACTGGGACACAAAGCTTCCGAGTGCAAGGAACGGTTCGAAAAACGAAACACAGCGAACACAGCGGACGACGTGAGTCTAAACGCTGTTGCGGATCTCTCGTTAGTCGACGAGACGGCAAATGAGGAAGCGTTCCAAGTAAGTATCAGTTCACATCGCGAAGCATAGTGCATCGATAGTGGCTGTACGGCACACATGTGTGGCGAAAGGGAAACGCTCCTGGACCTAGACGAATCAGCCGTCGGTAAAGTAGATCTCGCTAGTAACGCGTCCACGGAGATCAAGGGAAAGGGTTCGGCCGCACTCACCACGAACGTCGACGGCGCCGCCAAACGCGTGTCGTTAAGTAACGTTTTACATGTTCCTGGATTACGAACTAACCTCTTATCCGTCGGGAAAATATGCGACAAAGGACTCAAGGTTGTTTTCGGGAAAGATGCGGCGTCGATTATCAACGCTAAAGGAGAATCTGTTCTGAAAGCCGAACGAGGACGCGGCGGACTCTATTTCCTGAAGACGATGTACAATAAAGAACTGAGTGCGAACGTCGAGAGCAACGACATCGTCAAGAAACCGACGCTCGCCGAGACGTGGCATAGAAGGATGGGTCATCTGAACTATCGTGACCTCAGAAAGTGTTTTCAGAACAAAACAGTAAGCGGATTAATGTTAGAAAATAAATTCGACGACATATACTGTGAATCCTGTATAGAGGGAAAGATGACTCGAATGCCTTTTCCAAAATGGTCGGAAAGAAGCACCGACATCCTTGAGATAGTTCACACCGATGTATGCGGTCCAATGCGAACTGAATCGATGAGAAAATCGAAGTACTTCGTCGTTTTTATAGATGACGCGTCACGATGGTGCGAGATACGATTCATGAAGAACAAGAGCGAAGTCCTGCAAGCGTTTAAGGATTTCAAGGTCCTCGTGGAGAACCAGACTGGTAAGCGAATAAAATATTTGCAGTCGGACAATGGCAAGGAATATCTGAACGACAGCTTCGACGCATACTTGAAGACAAACGGAATCGGTCGGAGACTGACCGTGTCCCACACGCCAGAACAGAATGGCGTCGCCGAAAGGAAGAATCGGACACTTCTCGTTATGGCTCGTTGTCTGCTTCTGCAATCGTCGCTACCGGAATCCCTCTGACCTGAAGCTGTCAACACGGCGAACTACATTCGGAATCGCTGCCCAACTAGTAGCCTAGAAGGTAGAACACCCTACGAGAGATGGAAAGGAAAAATTCCTGACGTGAGCCACCTACAGATATTCGGACACGAGGTTCAGTCGTTCAAACGGGAACCGGGCAAAGATAAATTCGAGTCGCGTTCCAGAAAAGGATTTTCGGAGACAAGCAAAGGATATCGAATTTGGCTACCCTCGGAAAGACGCATCGAAACAGCGAGGGACGTGAAGTTCATCGATGTAGAACCGAAGTCATCGACGGATAAAAGTCAGTACGAGATATTAAGTCCGGATGAATCGGAGCCCGAAATCACCGAGGTGGAGATTCAACCGAATCGCGACGCGTCCCCTGAACAAATCAGGGACCCCCCTCGCACGCCTGAAGAAGACGTCCACCATGGTAACGAGATCGACGCAAGCGAACGAAACGTTCAAGTTCGCGGACGTGGACGACCTCGCCTAGTACGGACCGGATCCAGAGGGAGACCTAGACGGATGTTTCACCTCGTCGACCCGGTGGATGTACAAGAAGAAGCCGGACCGAAAGTCGAACGTGATGAAACCGAATCGGTAAATGAGTGTGAGGAAGTGGGACAATTAGCCGAAATTCCCATCAAATCGGCCATCCAAGGACCAGACGCATACGAGTGGCGTGAGGCCATCGCAAATGAACTACGCTCCATCCTGATCAACGATACCTGGACTTTGGTTGACCGACCCAAAGGAGAAACCATTATCGGCAGCAGAATCGTGTTACGAAACAAGTATGGAAAGGACGGTACTCTGGAGCGTCGGAAAGCCCGAATAGTCGCAAAGGGTTTTGCTCAACGCCCTGGCGTGGATTTCGACGATACATTTGCGCCTATGGCACGCATCGAATCTATTCGAGTCCTGATGGCATTTGCCGCTGAAAAAGGGGCAAACGTCGAGCAACTCGACGTCACGACAGCTTATCTAAACGGAGTACTAAACGAAAGAGTACTCATGGAGTTACCTAAACAAATCGAGGATGGACTCGAAGTACTTGCAGAGTCGAAATCAACAAATCACGAGATCAGAGGAAACGCCAGCAAGATGCTCGCCGAACTGCGAGATGGAAACAAGGTTTGTCTTCTACACAAGGCGCTCTATGGATTCCGACAGGCAGGTCGTTGTTGGAGCGATCGCTTATGCCAGATCCTGGACGAGTTTGGCGCAAAGAAGTCTACTGCAGATCCGTACATCTTCCAAAAGGGCCGCTGACAAAATCTATTGGTGATTGCCACGTACGTAGACGATATATTGGTCATCTCGGAAAATTCATCTGAAATTTGCAAACTAAAGAAATTTCTGTCGAGCAAACTCGAAATCAAGGACCTCGGACCCGTGAAGTATTGCCTAGGAATCGAGTTCAATCAAAACCGTACTGGCATCACGATAAATCAGACGAGGTACATTCGAGACATATTGGATCCGCTGGATCCAAATGTGAAGCTGGTACCCTGCAAAGAAAACTATGAAAAATCGGAGCATCTCCCATATCGGGAGCTGGTAGGCTCACTAACGTATGTCGCTACCTGCACGAGACCGGACATAGCGTTTGCGGTGAGCTACCTCAGTCAATTCGGAACCTGTTTTGACCAAACACACTGGAAAGCCGCGAAGCGAGTGCTTCGCTACCTCAAGGGATCATGGAATCTTGGTCTACAATACAAAAAAACCGGAAAGCCTTTGAGAGGCTACGTCGACGCGGATTGGGCGAACTGCCCGCTGGATAGAAGGTCATACACCGGATATACCTTCACTCTCGGAGGGAACCCCGTAGCTTGGGAATCACGGAAGCAGAGGACAGTGGCCCTGTCTTCAACTGAAGCCGAATACATGGCGTTGACGGAAGCCGCGAAACAGTCCATCTACTTAAGTCGTTTCCTTAAAGAACTGGGAGATACGGGAACGGACAAGATAACGATTTTTTGCGACAATAACGGGGCACGAAAAATCGCTGAAAACCCCGTCTTCCACAGTCGCACGAAGCACATAGACATTCGACACCATTATGTACGTGAGATCCTGAGTCGCGGAGACATAAAAATTGAACACGTATCTACGGAGGATATGGCATCGGACCTGCTAACGAAGGCCCTCTCAGCGCCTAAACTCCAGAAATGCCTGCAACTTCTCAGACTAGTCAACGAGGGGGAGCACGAATAACCGTCGGACCGAGGGGGAGTGTTAGAACGATGCACTTTTCGTTCCTCCAATCATGCCCCTAGTCACAGCAGCGTGGCGCCAGCGTCCTGACCACGATGTGTTGCGGAACGCATCGCAACGCGTGGCGCGCGTGCGCATGCGCATTCTTCCGTTGGCCCGTCCATCCGGACGAGTGTTCTTGTTCTTGCGTTTTTTTCTTTCCACCACACAACCGTTCGTGTAACCATTCGAATAAAGTTATCTAGTTTCATGGTCTTTTGCATCGACCCGGTGACTCGTGTTCCTTGCGCCATTCTGCCCGACTACCCCTTATTAATTATTATTTTTTCTTTATCGATATATTTCCTCTTTCGTATTATACTATCCAAAAAAGATTTGAAATCAATTAAGATCGCCATGTTCCAGATTTATATATAAAAAGTAAAAGGCATCATTTGGAAGGAAAATTATTGTAAATCAAGTTACTAAAAAATTGGACTAAAGAATTTATAAAAATAAATTTAATAAAAAAGAACTTGCCGCGTTTAAGTTTTCATCTTTTGTCCACTATACCGAATAATTAATTGGTAGTGCTTGGACGGTGCTAGAGTAATTCATAAATTGCACTGCCGAAGTCAAATTCAGAGAAATTCAAAATGCCCCCGCCTGATTGGTTTCCCGTGCGACATCTGGTATACTGGTGGTACCTATCATATAAGTGTATGAATTTATTTAAAATCTCATAAGTGCATAAACATCGAGTATAATTCTGTCTGAATTTTTTATTTTGAAGGAAAAAAACGCGGCAAGTTCTTTTTTATTAAATTTTTTTTTATAAATTCTTTAGTCCAATTTTTTAGTAACTTGATTTACAATAATTTTCCTTCCAAATGATGCCTTTTACTTTTTATATATAAATCTGGAACATGGCGATCTTAATTGATTTCAAATCTTTTTTGGAGAGTATTTTACGTAGGTATCAATTTTTGTTAGCACTGAATGAACATGCCGCCTTTTTTTTACAGAGAATCTGTTTTTGTGGGGGGATTTCATTACTTTTTGGAATTTATTCATGAGGAGAATACGTACCTACATGTAGGAGAATAGCTTTTTATTACCACCAAATTAAAATCTCACATTTTATACCGATACGAGTTAATTAATTATAACCACGTTACTTTTGATTTATTCTTGTGATATTTTGAAAGGGATTTATAAACTAGAGTGCCCTTATATTTTTCACTTTGCCTCAGTATATTGGAGAAATAAAACATATACCGCTTTCGAATTTACAGGCCATCGGATTTTTCTTATATTTTGGTCGTCTACAGAAATCCATGAAGACGTTTTACCTTCAACTCTCTCTAAGGGCCGGTTTTACCAACACGGTATAAATGCGGTATAGCGCTATACTGAGAAAAACCAACAATAAGCCTTATGGGTATTCTCAATATAGCGCTATACCGCGTTTATACCTGTTGGTAAAACCGGCCCTATAAGTATACTCTTCCAATGACCATGACGAATTGTTTCATCACATGTAAAGATACCACTTATGACCTTAAGAATCATTTCAATCCGAGTAGAACATTCATTACAAATATCATCATAAACATGCCAATGCGAATAAAAATTATCTATTAACTGTTGCAGATCAAGTATTCCGTTGTGGTGGGGGTCCTGATTGGTCTACTCGCAAAGATGCATATACGTTTCTTAGCGAGTAGACCAATCAGGACCCCCGCCGCAACGGAATACTTGAACCTGATTGGTCTCTTCGCTGAGATGCGTGCACGCAAAGATACGAGTGACTCGATAAAGGCCCCCCTGATCTCCCGGTAGCTGTCAAATCATGCATGTAACCTCGAAATCAAGTGTACAAGTGATAAGATAATTATTCGGATTCCTTCGGTGAGTTTCCCCAAGTGTTTAAAGTAGTTACTTCATTATTGTAATCCAATTTTATTGTATCCCTTATTTTTTCTTTATCGATATAGTCCCTCTTTCGTATTATACTATTCCAAGTTCGAATTTATATACCGACCTGTCAAACGTGAAGTGTACATGTACCTCACTTTTATCTCATTAAGTATTACTGCAGACTCTGACATGTCATCTCGTACAGGTGCAACCGAAGAGGACCTAGCTCGTGTCCTGTCCGTAAAAAGATGACTCGATGGACATCGGAGAATGTCCGGCTTGTCACCGAGCGCCTATTACCCACGGTACATTTATTGCAATATGCGCTTTTCGTTTCAATTATTCCTGCTTTAAATAACTTTCACTTCTTTCAAAGTATTTACCTTGTACAAACTGTTCATCGTAGGGGGCAGCGATCAATGATTGTGACTAATCGTAGACAAATTATTCCTGCGATGATATTCCAGTTGCAAAGCATACACTAGCAAGTCAGCTTACAGCATCTGATGTTTAGTATCAACTTTACCTCTTTTGGAACACCCATCACCTGAGCATAATCACGATTACGTTAATGTTAATCGCAGAACAGACCGTGAGCTCGGGCACATTATCGCAGTAGTAGTTCGGTACACCGAATTGCTTTTTAGTTTTAATAGACGAACTTGTCTACGACGAGTCGCTATTATCAATCGCTGCCACCTACCACAAACAGTTCAAAAAAGGTTATTAGCTTGTGAAAGAAGTAAAAGTTATTTAACGCTGAAATAGTTGAAAAGAGAAACAAGTATTGCAATTAATGTACCGTGGGATATAGGCGCTCTGTGACAAGTCTGACATTCTCCAATGTCCATCGAGTCATCTTTTTGTGGACAGGACACGACCTAGATCCTCTTCGGTTGCACCTGTACGAGATGACAAGTCAAAAAATCATGAGTCTTCATGAAAATCTTCTTACCTACTCGTTCTGCAGTAATACTTAACTGTGGACGCGATGCGGTTTATTAGTCTTTCAGCGAGCGAAACTCCTCGAAGCTTCTCGCGCGAACGCTGCTGTCAATCACCGGGAGAGGTTATGGAAGATAACCTCGCAGCGATCGACGCTCGGACGTCGACGAGGAGCGCGGAGAAACTTCCTCGAGGAATAAATTTCCGTCGGGGAGAGTCCACCATGCGGTCGCGAGTGCACGAACGAGGGCCGTGGGAGGAAAATCATTTTTTTTTAGGAGGCGGGATAAAACCGATCCGAGCCCTGAAAACGCTCCTCGGATGCACTCGCGGTGACACATCGCGCCTATCGGTCGCATTTTTGTATGCACTTTCGATCATCGCTGAACAGTCGAGCGACGACGGAAGCCGAAATATATCCCACACATTTGATGGCGCTTGTATGAGTTTGATGATCGCATCTGTGTATACATTTCCGACCATTGCCGAAGACAGGCGGAAATTTTGTGACATTTTTACATATATATATCGCCCGAGAAATCGGATTCTCGACTTTGACGGGCAAGGGGCGTGGTTTCGCGTTGCTAAGGACGAATCTCTGTTAATATGTAACTTATCAAATTTATTCTGGTCTCTATCAATAGAGAATAATCAATTTATATGGCGTAACTAAGCATAGTTTTGGTTATAACCATATATTTATTGAGAAAATTCGATGTAAAAATTGAGGGGTGCAGGGGGTAGATATTTGTGGCGTATAGATACACGGGTGCTCGCTTCGACGTCGAGACTAGATGAACGAACATGCCGCGAGACACTGCCGTGTCTCTTGATCAGAGAAGTTCCAATTTATATACCGACCTGTCAAGCGTGAAATGTACATGTACCTCACTTTTATTTCATCTCTTCTTCGCCTCTGGTATAATCATTTACATCTCACAAAGCACGTTTTTGCAAGTAACTTTTCTGTAACATTCCTGCGATATTTTGCAATATTCGTGAATACTACCGCGTATGTTAGAAATATGTATTTCTTGATAAATTCGCTAATGTTGCAAAATATCATAGAAACATTTCGGAATCATTACATCGAAAGATTTCCTCGATAAGATTGTACTTGTCAGAGCTGAATTATATGGGGTTTTTATAATTATTTTAGGAAGTCCCAGAAGAATACAGATGCAGCATAATATAGATCTGTGCTAGAAAGAATAAGGAATAACCTTCGACGAGCATTCGGACTGTGGCAACAGAGGTTAGAATCAGCAGATCATGGCAGGGAGGATATTGAAGGATGAACGCACGTCCATGCACTCGAGGCAGCAGATCTAACCCACCGAATAAACTAATGCAGCTGGTTCTTGGAACAACAAGTGGACGATCCCTCGTTCAAAAGAAACCCCCTCGGGTTCGCACATGATTTGGAGTCCTTCTGGGTGGAATTCAATAGCAGTACGTTTATTTCTGTAACAAATTATAAATAACACAATTATATTCAGTATTTCACTATTTAAAATATGCCCAACTTACTCTACATAGAAATTAAGAAACTATATTAATCTGAGTTAACTAATTCTATAGATAATAATGACAGAATTATAAGTGATATATTTCATCTTTCGTATTATACTATCACAAGTTCAAATTTATATACCGACCTGTTAAAAGTGAAGTGTACATGTACCTCACTTCTATTTCATCTCTTCTTCAACTCTGGTGTAACGAACGTCAATGAGGAATTACTGATATCGATTAGGGTTCGAGGGTTATTCCTCATTCTTTCTAGGACAGAGCATCGATATTTTGCTGCACCTGTATTCTTCTGGGACTTCCTAACATAATTATAAAAACCCTACATAATTCAGCCCTGACAAGTACAATCTTATCGAGCTGTACCTTATCGAGGAGATCTTTCGACGTAATGAGACTGAAACGTTTCTATAATGTTTCGCAACATTCTCGAATTTATCGAGAAATATATATTTCTAACATATATACGGTAGTGTTCACGAATATTGTAAAATATTGCAGAAATGTTACAGAAGAGTTATGATATTTTGTAATTTCTCTCGTTACACTAGAGGCGAAGAAGAGATGAAATAGAAGTGAGGTACATGTACACTTCACGTTTGACAGGTCGGTATATAAATTGGAACTTGTGATAGTATAACACGAAAGATGAAATATATCATTTTTAATAATTCTGTCATTAGAATTGGTTAATTCAGATTAATATAGTTTCTTAATTTCTACGTTGAGTAAGTTCGGTATATTTTAAATAGTGAAACTGCAAATGATTATGTTATTTACAATTTGTTACAGATCGTATGCGAACCCGAGGTGATTTCTTTCGAACAAGAAATCATGCACTTGTTGCTTCAAGAACCAGTTGCATTAGTTCATTCGGCGAGCTGGATCTGCTGTCTCGAGTGCATGGACGTGTGCCACTTTAAATGGATATTTTGTAATTTCCATTGTTACATCAGAGGCGAAGAAGAGATGAAATAGAAGTGAGGTACATGTACACTTGACGTTTGATAGGTTGGTATATAAATTGGAACTTCTGATAGTATAATCCGAAAGAGGAAATATATCGATAAAGAAAAAATAATAATAACGTAGTTACTACATTATTGTAATCCAATTCTATTGTGTATCCTTTATTTTTCTGCCACAACTTTGATTGTTGATAGTAGATGGATCAACCAATAAATTTGATTTTTCTTCACTATCAACGATCAATGTCGTGGCAGAAAAGTAAGGGATACAATGGAATTAGATTACAATAATGTAGTAACTACTTTATTATTATTTTTCCTTTATCGATATATTTCTTCTTTCGTATTATACTATCAGAAGTTCCAATTTATATATCAACCTATCAAACGTGAAATGTACATGTACCTCACTTCTATTTCATCTCTTCTTCGCCTCTGATGTAACGATGGAAATTACAAAATATCCATTTAAAGTGGCACACGTCCATGCACTCGAGACAGTAGATCCAGCTCGCCAAATGAACTAATGCAACTGGTTCTTAGAACAACAAGTGGATGATCCTTCGTTCGAAAGAAACCCCCTCGGGTTCGCATACGATCTGTAACAAATTGTAAATAACAATCATATGGGGTTTTTATAATTATTTTAGGAAGTCCCAGAAGAAAGCAGGTGCAGTAAAATATCGATGCTGTGCTACAAAGTATAAGGAATAACCCTTGAACCCTAATCGGTATCAGTGATTCCTCATTGACTGTCGTTACAACGGAGACAAAGAACAGATGAAATAGAAGTGAGGTACATGTACACTTCAGGTTTGACAGGTCGGTGTGTAAATTGGAACTTGTAATAGTACGAAAGAGGAAATATATCGATAGAGAAAAAATAATGATAAAGTAATTACTTGATTGTTGTGATCCAATTCCATTGCATCTCCTATTTTTCTCCCACGGCTTTGATTGTGACAGAGAAGAAAAGCCATCGATTCGTCTCGTGCTCGCATGACGCTGAAACAAAAAATAGAATAATCACAAAGATAATTGTCCTTCCATCGAAAGTGAGGTTAAAGCTGTCAGATGGCAATTAAACTTATCTGATGGTAATTCTTCTGAGATACTGCCGTCTCCTTTCCTGCTCTTTATGCACAGGCAACCAGAGAAACACAGCACTGCATCCGTTCACTATCTCGATTACCGAAAAAAAACAAACGATTATTTAACTATACGGAGCGTCTGTCACATTCACCACTATTGAGATTCATAACTCCGATTACACTGAATTTTTACATTTTATTAACAAGCGCGTCTGAGGATCGAAATAAACGCGAGGTTAATCGTTTCGCGAATGGAAATATTTTATTAACTTTGAAAATACCCAAACATTTAAGGAATATATTCTCTCACACACTCTCACATACATTTGATTCCGTATGCGTGTGGCCGTATCTGTGTACATATTTCCGATCATGGCCGACTATCGCCGAAGGTAGGCGGAATTTTTGTGAGATTTTGACATATATATATCGCCCGAGAAATCGGATTCTCGACTTTTAGGCGCAAGGGGCGTGGCTTCGCGTCGCTAAGGAAAAATCTCTGTTAATATGTAACTTATAACATTTATTCTGGTCTCTATCAATAGAGAAAGGTCAATTTATATGGCGTAACTAAGCATAGTTTTGGTTATAACCGTATATTTATTGAAAAAATTCGATATAAAAATTGAGGGGTGCAGGGGGCAGACATTTGTGGTGTAAAGAGACACGGGTGCTCGCGACATCAGCCCTGTCGTGTCTGAGTGCGAAACGACTTGAACGAACATGCCGCGAGGCACTGCCGTGTCTCTTGACTATCGGGAAATCAGACGTTCACACTTTTCACCCCACGTAACGCACTCTTCTAAAGCCAACTCTAACTATCAAAGACTCGACCGTCGCTAAACACTACCGAAGTCAAATTTCAAGATATCGGCCATAGGTATCGGCACTTGCTCCATTTCTCCCGGGACATGCGGTATATGCAGGAGACCGAAATTTTTCTAAGTCTCGTTCGTCATGAAAAATGACAGAAAAGTTCCGTCAAAAAGACGTTCAATTTTGACGTCCAAGGTACGTCGTAAATATGACGCCCCTGTGACGTTAATATTACGACAATTGACGTCTGAAACCCTATACTGACCAAAAAATGACGTCTGAGACGTTATTCTAACGTCAGTGTGCTACCTGGGATCGCACTCATTCTAAGTGTTCTCGGACATTCGTTGTTAACCCGAAAATAAAATCTACGTATTTACCAAACTACAACCCTCTCTCTCCAGTTTCTTCCCTTCTGTCTACTCCTTCGTCGCAACAGCGTTCTTTCCTGGATTTCGATTCTATTCCCTTTCTCTCCTCAAACTATTTTATGTTTGGTCTTCCGAACATTTACGAATGGCTTTAACTATGAACGCGATTTGCTCTTGGGCAGGTATTTTACACCTTCCATTTTTCTATTAATTCAACATATGAATAAGGTATAATTTTTAATAATATAATAATGTTCTGTTCGCTCCGAGATTTTTAAACGTACTGGACGCTCTTCGACCAGGAGCTTGTTGTATGACTCTTTTAGTTTTCTCTTACGACCGGGGGTGGGAGTGCTAACTACGCAACGCGAAAAAATTTCCAGGGAAATGCGGAAGGCAGGATTAAGTGTTGTAAATCCCGAGGAAACTCCAGTGCTCGGTTTCTATGTCCTGGCCGACGTACACGTACACGGGACCCTGTAGCATTGAGGAACTTTCCCGGATCTAATTTATGACTCAAAGGGTCCCAAGGAATGTCGAATTTTTCCCTCGCACCGGTTTAGGGCCCAAAGGCGAGAAACATTTCGGCGAATACGCGATATACATATGTACATTAATCCAATGCCAGTCACTCGCTAACCCACTAAACGGTATACTAGGAATAGTTTTACTTCTCGCCACCAGATGGCGTATTGAGACATGTCAGATCCCAATACGCGATTAGGACGCTGAGCAAACGCAAGGCAGTCGGCAAGTTGTAACTTTTACACACGATCCTTGCTAATACAACCTGCTAATACGCGCTGATGACGCGCAGCGAACGCGCTCATCAAAAACGCGCGTCGTCAGCTAGTTTAAAAAACGTCGTGTGCAAAGTCCCTTACAGTTGCCAGCTTTATGGCAGCGTTCCGTACCCCGAGGTACATATGTCGGTACCTCGTCGAACCTTTAGCTCACGGTGTACGGAATTTCGCCCGAAAGGCAGTCGGTCTTGAGCTTCAGACGCGTACAGTTGCGTATTTTTTTTTCTATCCACTAAATGGAATGGTAAGTAGATAAAAAAACCATACAATAAATGTATAATATTAATCAGCAATTCCTCAAAAAATAACAATACAGAGTGTCCAATATAAAGTAGTTACAGCCATATCTCATAACGGGAATCAACCAGACAGCGGTGTGTACACGAGTTTCATATCGGATATAAAATCAAAATGGAAGTCAGTTGAGAACGAGAAAGTTATTACTGTAAAATAGCCGAAAAATGGAAAAAACATATACATAATGTTTTTCCAACGCCTGAAGTAAACTTCAGTTCAATGTACAACCGAACACGCTTCAGTTCAATGCACAACCGAACTCGGCAATAATGACAACTGACCACATTCTATCATTTAAAAAAATGTTTTACATCTATCTGGCAAAAGAATATGAAAGAAAATTAACGAAAAAAGAAATCCCCCCCCCCCCCCACCCAAAAAAAACATCGACGATGTATGATAGCACGAATTAATAAAATAGCTCCCTTTACTAAGTAATCATGTAACAACTTATTATATCTAAGCAGTTTTGCTATTCAAAAACTAAAAGGGTTCATTTTTAAATAGCATTACATGAAAAGATAAGCTATTCCATGAAAAAAGTAATCGATAGAGAACGTGACAGGAAAAAAACAGCGGTATACGAATCACGAAAGATAATGAAAAAATTATGATAAAAAAGTATTGAAATCATTACCGCCGAATTAATGAAAGCAAGTGTGTTGTCAAGGTATGTTGAGCTAATGAGAGAAATAGTACATAATTCGATACAATGGTAAACTTTGTTATAGAGACTAAAAAACAATATAGAAGATAAGAAAACCAAGTTCCACTGAAACTGAGAATATATTCAGTTCCCCTTTTGTGCACAAACATGAGGGTCTACTGTGTTGCTTAAATAGTTAGTGAAAAGAGTATTTTTGATAATCGTATGATCTCCATAAAAGTAGGGTACAATTAATTCGTGGCTTACTGTAACTCTTACATGTCAAAGACACTTTGAGGCTGCTGTGAAAGTAACCTAAAGTTGCCTCTGGCCTGCTAAAGTCACGTAATTGGTATGGTTAAAAATGTTGTTTTTCATATTTTCAGTTCCACATGTTTGCACATATCTAAAAGTTTAACCTATTAAACGAGAAACCCATGTAACAGCTTTTAATTAGCACACGAATGATTTATTTTCTGGTATACAAAGCCACGAATTAATTGTACCCTACTTTTATGGAGATCATACGATTATCAAAAATACTCTTTTCACTAACTATTTAAGCAACACAGTAGACCCTCATGTTTGTGCACAAAAGGGGAACTGAATATATTCTCAGTTTCAGTGGAACTTGGTTTTCTTATCTTCTACATATATTGTTTTTTAGTCTCTGTAACAAAGTTTACCATTGTATCGAATTATGTACTATTTCTCTCATTAGCTCAACATACCTTGACAACACACTTGCTTTCATTAATTCGGCGGTAATGATTTCATTACTTTTTTATCATAATTTTTTCATTGTCTTTCGTGATTCGTATACCGCTGTTTTTTTCCTGTCACATTCTCTATCGATTACTTTTTTCATGCAATAGCTTATCTTTTTATGTAATGCTATTTAAAAATGAACCCTTTTAGTTGTTTAATACAGTATATACGATTCACGTAGAGCCATCTATTAACCACGCTACAGACTACGGCAGAATATAATAGAAACCTTCAGAGGTGTTCCATGTTCCATTTGATATACTGTGAGAAAATAAAAATATCCCACATAAAGAAGTGAAACCTCAAAAAAGGCCGAAAAAGGCGATTTTTGGTTTTTCTCAAAAAGTGTATTTTCAAACAATCTGAAAAAATTTGAAGGTGTATTTTGATGAAATACGCATTCTCAAATTTTTTGGCGGTGACGTTTTTTCGTATACGCGAGAAAAAAAGTTTGAAAATTTTAGGAATTTTTTAAAAATCGGGAATAGTGCGAAATAAGTCAACAA
Organism: Xiphydria camelus; assembly: GCA_963678675.1. Lineage (NCBI taxonomy): Eukaryota > Metazoa > Arthropoda > Insecta > Hymenoptera > Xiphydriidae > Xiphydria > Xiphydria camelus. The sequence goes on from OY783197.1 coordinate 7,563,241, forward strand.
GTATTTTTTCAAGTACGGTTTGACTTACTTTGCAGCCACATTTTTTTTTGTAAGAGTATCTGCAATAGCGGCCGAGAGAAAAATAATAAATAAAATGTTGGGAGCTGAAATGTTGGTCAAATTTTTTTTCAACGAGATGTTCAAAGGATTCTTATTTACGAAAAGATTTCATTCCAAGGCAGATTGACCATGCTTATCCTGCTATAGCCTTTATAGGAACTTGTCATCTTACTTTCTCATGCTCTCTCTGAATCCGGGACATTTCCCACGTTTTCCGGGACACCCTATATATTGGCCCAAGTAAGGATGGGCAATACGGGCCCTTCTCTGAAAAGTGTGACATCCCTTTAATGGTCCAGGACATGCATCCTAACTAGGGTCAAGATATTATTAGGAAAATTCGTAATCTTGGTCCTAGCTAACGCCCGGAAAAAATTTCCATACGAGAGTGCCCATACTTATAAAAACTTAGCGAGCCGTCATTATGAGAATTTGAAACTTTCGAAAAATACATAAATAAGTAGAAAAACCAGAGTAAGTTGATAGAGGAAATTTGCCTCTCGCTCCCATTACATTCCATGGCAATTGGGAGCCAACTTCCTGCATAAAGTGGCCCCGATCATCCGTAATAAAAATTTATTAAGGAAGAGTTGGGTAATTGTGCGCAGTGGGTAATTGTACGCATCGAGGTTTTGGTCACTTCTTCGATAGAACGAAACGTCATCGAGTCGAAATGTTTAAGCAAAAGATAATTATTTATGATATAACTATAAGTTATATCGATTAGAAGTATTGCTAATAACAGAAGTCGAAAAGGGTAAAGTCCTCTGTAATTTTGGAGGTCTAGGAAATAAGATGGTAAGTCCGTAATTTTATTTTGTTTATTTAACTTAAAAAATTTTACCAAAGTACGTTATTTTGCGTGTCTTTTGAGTAATTGTTTTTCATATTCAATTAGGTTGCAGAGAGTAACTGTACGCATGCATTCATAAATACGCAGAATTACTTCTTGTGCACATGTACTTTTGACTATTTCTAATTGTTTTTGCACATTCTCGGATTATACAGTTAGAACAAATGTACCTATCCAAAGAGGGCAAGCTGATGAAGCTAAAAATTATCTATATCTTTGATTTTTGCTTGGGAAAGTAATTTTTCTAATTTTGTTACTAATTTTTGAAAAAATAGACATTCGCTGAATACATTTTCTCGTTTCCATATTAATATTCCATAAAACATTCATTTCATTCAGTTATTTTCTATGTCTTTCCTTCTGCGCACAATTATCGGACACATGAGAAATTTTTCGTTTTTTACAATATCAGTTAATGAAAAATTGTTCAATATGAAGATGCATAATTATGAAAGAATATTTGGAACTTCTATTATCATACTAGTATTGACTCCAACTCCTAAAATCACTCCACGGGATTGAATTTGCCTTAAGTTCGCACAATTCGCCCACTCTCCCCTAATGGTAGTTGATATACTAAAGTAAAGAATAATCTAAAAATTTCATCTGACAAATACAGGGTCTGGCAGTGAAACAGGAAGATTTGAGGTGGGGTTGAGAGGTCGTATGGAGGTGGTGCGGATGAGGGTCGTCGGCTCCTTATCATCTGCACGAACTACCATTTAGTTTACAGTAGATCGCTGGACAGATGAACAACGAGACTACGCAGATAAAGTGTATTATTAAAATGGCGAGAGTTTAGTGCAAACGCGACGTGACTTTCGGCGGCATTCCAATATACCGCGCAACCAACCTGTTCCGTCGGATAACGCGATTAAAAAGTGGATAAACAACCTCGAGCAAACTTGATCGACGTCTAAAAAAACAGACGGTAGTGCCAAAACAGTTAGAACCCCTGAATATCAAAGCTATTCAACAAGCGATGTTAAGAAGTTCACGCTGATCGGCCAACCGTCATGCCACACATCTTCAAAACAGATCGATGAGAAGGATTCTCTATCAAGATCTTCGATTTTGCCCTTACAAAATACAGATTGGCCAATCGCTTAATCCGGGTAATTATCAACAACGTATCCGATTTTGTGAGGTTATGCTGGCGGATGTAGTCTTCAAAAAATTATGTTTTTCCTATTGTAAACCAAATGGCTACTCTTTTACATTCCATTAATATCTTACAAGTTATTAACACGTTCACGCCGGCGTGTACCACCGGTGGCTCACACTTGAATGTTCCATCGGGCGGCGTGTACCACCGGTGGTATACCCGGCGTCACGGATTCTTGTCGCTGGTGAGTTTCAAACTGTAATTTTTAAACTTAGGCTAACCAATGATCAATCAATTTTCATGCTTTCATTAGTCAGGGCAAATACCACCGTAACTAACGAGAACATGAGAACTAATTGTTCATTGACTAGTACGTTTAAAAATGACATTTTGAAAAGTCACCAGCGAAAGAATCCGTGATGCTGGGTGTACATACAGTGGTCCCTCTATTACTCGCGCCTTCTATAACTCGCGCGAGAGGGTAAGTGATTGCCCCCACTCCTCCCGTGACGCCATAGCTGCTGCCATAGCATGAAGTGCGCACAGAGGTGCGCATGAAAATATAGAGAGGAGAAGCCGGCACCGTAGAATGGTAGAAACCGCGCTGTCTCTTTCTTTTGCCACGCCTCCACTGAGGTGAGTGGGGGCTGAAGCGAAGCTTCTCTAACTCAGAATTCTGCGAATTTACAGCCCCGAGACGCGCGAGTAATAGAGGGACCACTATATTGTATACAATATTTATTCTGTTATACTGCTTGGACCACGCCGCCCCACGGCGGAGACACTAAATTCAAGCCCCGTCGCGAACGTGTTAAAAAAATAATTCTTTGAAAATAAAATCATTTACTAAATCTTCCCGTTTCACTGCCGGACCCTATATATTGAGTCGTTCTATATAATTCGGTTCAATCTGAACAAAATGTTATGGGTTAGGGAAATCTATAACTTCTCCCTTTTAAGCCTGGTATCCACGGTGCAATTTTTTTTGTATAAGTTTTAGTTACCCCGACGCCGAATGGTCTGATCTAAGCGAATTGTCCAATTGAAATAGAAATAACTAAAACTTGTTCAAAGAAATTGCATCGTGGACACAGGGCTTTATGCTAACCAATATCGAAGCAAATAATGGCTCAACAGTGTACATTTACAGATTAAAGTGTAAAAATAACACAGCTATAATTATGGGCTCACGGAAAAACATTGACAATCTGGGAATTGAGAACATTATGGTCTTTCTCTAGTTTATAGAACGACTCAAAAAGTATACAAAAATATGTCTCCTTTTTTCGGCCAAGAATTCACAGTGAAATGAAAAACTTTCGATGTGTCCTTGAGAAATGATAATAGAAATGCTAATAAAATTAGTAATTTATAGAAACTTACGACTAACTAAAATATGATGTAAACAATGAACGACAATGTGCAGGTTCAGCAGATACAACAGTTGTACAACTGTTGATTGATTTTCGATGGTCAATGGCTAAATGTTCAAATTGAATCAATGACCATCGAGTGCTCCCCAAGAGCGATATCTGTAAATTAGATATCTGCGAAACCCCCCCGCATAATTATTGTGCTTTCTTGCTACTATACGAACGCAGCCGAAACAAAAAACATCGAGAATCGAGGCGTCAAATGTATAAAGTATTTCTTGACTGCTCCAAATAATGTTAATAGAGGTTACATGGGTTATCAATTTTCTTAGAAATTTTGTATCAACCCATATAAATAGATGGCCAGTTCGCACAATTTTTCGAGAGTACTGCCATAAATATCTCCGATTCCAAGATGGATACGATTTATCATCAAGCTTTCAACGAAGGGCTTATCGAACGTGAAATCGAACTAGATAACCTACGTAGAAACTTTCGGGAACTTACGAGGAAGTACTCTGAATTAGAATATGCGTTCAAGGCTAACTACGTGATTTACCGCAGTCGAGAAGACGAAATAAATCTTTTAAAAACCCAAAGTCAAGGTAAGATGTATAGGGAGACTCCGTAAGAAAGACCAAGGCAAGTTAAAATAGGAAGTTGGTCCTTCGTTCCCATTACCTTCGACGGCAACGAGGGGTTAACTAGTTCTACAAACATGCCTCGATCTTCCTATAGATGCCTTATGTATATTCTAATATCTAAAAAATGTCTTATTGATACCCATAGGATATTGTGCGCTTGTTCAGTCGCTAAGTCATATTCGGTAGTCTTGAATATAGAAAAAGACTACATATATAAAAGACGGAAGGCTCCCCTATTAAATAGAAATAATATTGCATTTAAACATAGAGATGTAGAAGAGCTGCATATTTAATTTCGAACAGACAGCGAGTTTCGTTCGGTGGGACTCGAATACTTAACAGAGATGAATTTGTTAGCACCATACTGATCATTCTACGGCACTTAAATAGTAATTGCGGTAGTGAAACGATGCCTCGAGCCTAAACTTCCATTTTCCTTTTACTGAAAGCTCTCGACTATATTCATTTTCACGATTCTAATGATTCGCTAATGGTTCATCTTCTCGACATAGATATACATTCCGTACAAAGTCGATAGCCATTCTTAAGAAATCGTAATAATTTGAATAATCTAGAACAGAGAAATCTTACGAATTCAGGAAATCGTATAGAGCGATTATAATGTATAATGACTAGGTCACTAATTCAAATTCGTTTCATCAGACCTCCGCAGTTTAAGCGAAGAGGGTATACGAAAGAAAATTGATCTAGAGCTGAAGCTGATAAGGATAACGAAAGAGAGGGATAAATGGAAAAAAGCTTTTATGAAGCAGAAGAAGGAACTCGAATCGTAAGAATAAAAGAGTTCTATTTGTTTCGAAACTCCATAATGTGTATACGAAGACAAATTGGTGTGATTCATTTGAATGCTGTTAGTTAATCGTCACGTGAGTTCCACAGGGTTCTAAGTCCATGTTGGTAACTTCTGAAATAAAGCAATTTTTAGGGTTTAACTTAACACAGCTTTTGTTGTGATTCGTATTTTAACAATTTTCAGATGGAAACGTATAAATCATCTTATTTGCAAAGGATGCCAGAGAAAATGTGTTGACATTTACATTGTTAAAGCATACTGCTGAGATATTAAAAAGAAATAACACCTGTACTTAGAACCATGTAACTCCATAACATTGCCTGTGCTTATTAAAATCGATTTGTTTCTTCTCACTAATATTCTTTTTCCTCTTTGCAGCTTCCTATACTCTTCACCTACATCACAGATATATTTTGTGGGTCTTAAGAAGTCTATATTGTATTCAAAATTGAAATATGACGATAGAGATGAACTTTCAGACTCTGAGCTTGCAAAATCAGACCACTCTCATCTGAATCAAACATATTTAAAAACAAAACAACAATCTAAATTACAACGATACACAGAAAACTTGCAACAGCTTGTAAACAGTACTTAGACCATGTGGAAACAAATAATGTGCAAAAAGATGTTACTTAGAACTTTGTGGAAATACTACTATAGCGCCATTTTTGATCTTAAAGGAAAAATTCCTAAACCAACAGATGCAGAATTCATTTTTATACACGTTGATGTAAATATCTCATTTTTCACAAAAAGTGTACTTAGAACCCTGTGGAAGTCACGTGACGTAATAGCGAGTTCACTCCAGCTAACTGAACTCATCTTTTTCATTGATCCTCGTAGTTAAAACAAAAAGCATGAAATTGTAATTACATCGTAAAGGAACCGTAAAGTTTCAACAGGAAGTTGGCCCCTCATTTTCGTTACTTCTCATGCTAACGAGGGGCTAACTTCTTACATCAACTTGGCCCGGTCTCCCCTACCTGTACTTAAATTTGAAAAACACGTGATTGATTAGTGACAAAGCTGCCAGACTCATCCCAAAATATAATCCCGTAGCCTATTCAAAAATTATTGCTTTGTGCACTCATAATTTGTCACGATAGACTTCAAAAATCTTCGTATCTATTTGTCCCTTTGATATTAAGTAAAGCATATTAATGACCGCCACAAAAACAATTACAAAAAAATGAAGTAAAATACTAAATATCGCCGTAAAACCAAAAGATAAACTCAATATTTCAAGCTCTTTTCTTCGATACTCGAGTCCGTGGATACAGCTGGCGGGCTAGAGATGCCTACACATTTACGAGCGCTGATACGCTCGAAGTGCGCCGTTTCAATCTTGCAGGATGACACGGCGAGTTTTAAATCCTCTCGAAAGAGTATACCGATATACAGGGTGTTCGGAAAAAAACACCGACACAGAAATAGGGGTGATAAGTTACGTCATTACAAGTATTTTGATATAAGGGACCTATACCCGCAAGCGCCCCCTTCTGGAGATATCAACTTTTCAAGTTTATAACGACCGAGGTTGATCAAAGTAGAATAATAAGAAACGTATCAAGATGGTAACGAATATTTAATTTTACGAGATACAAAAACAATGTACTACAGCAAATGCTCAAAATGACGGCCACCCATGTCCATGCAACATCGGAAACGATTCTGGATAGATGTGCCACTGCGCAAACTGCTTGCGGAAAGGATAACCGCTTGGCTCAAGTCCTTGTACTTTTCGAAGATGATGCGGATACAAGGAGTTTTCATTTGTTTTTCAATTGTACAGGTAGACAAAAAACTCAATATTATTCTACTTTGATCAACCTTGGTCGTTATAAACTTGAAAAGTTGATATCTCCAGAAGGGGGCGCTTGCGGGTATAGGTCCCTTATATCAAAATACTTGTAATGACGTAACCTATCACCCCTATTTCTGTGTCGGTGTTTTTTCCGAACACCCTGTAGATGTATGGTATGCGACTGACTAATGTTGCAGTTTACTTTATGCGCTGTGCACACCTTTGCACGTGACACTATTCACATTGCCACGTACATACCACGCCACGCCGTATTTCGTTCACGTGATGTGCACGTCGCTTAACGAATTCTGCATCTTGCCCTTCGGTTTTATTCCGCCGGAAGCAATTACCAGTGCCGTCCAACGATGCGACGGAGCGACGCGAAATACTGCTAGAATACTTGTAATAACGTCGCGGTGTTTGGATTCTTGTACCTAGCACCTCCCACTATACGCTGTAAAGTACTCTGTATACTCGTCGTAATCTAGCACTTTACTTTCACGTAGACACAATCGAACACGTTCAAATTTCGTGAAGCGATTATGACATCATTTTTGTTGATATGCTATTATACAGGGTGTTTCGAAATTCAGTACAAATATTCGAAAGGCGTATTTTTGAGATCAAAATAAGACTTTTTTTTCCTATAAACATGTGTCCTAAAATACACCCCGTCCGAGCTACAGCCATCTTAATTTTCATTTAAAAAATCGATTTATGGCATTTTTTGGTCAATAGAACTATTAGAGCACTCGTCTTTCAAATTTTTAGAATATTTAATGCATAATTATTGCAAACACAGTTTAAAATAATCGATTTTTTCGTGTAAACTTTACTACGTAAACGATCTCCCGTTCGTCCATCGGCGATTATCTCGAAAACGGTAAGTTGTATCAAAAAAATGCAAGAGCCCAAAATTTTAGATTTTTGTCTGTCCGACCAGATAGTCGTACTCATTTTTAAAATTTCTGAACGGGAACATAAAATTCAATACCTCCTCACTCTCCCCCCCCCCCCCTCCCAATTACGTTTATGCCATTTTAGGGGTAAGAAATCAGTAGAACGTTCGAAACAGCAGTGGCTTTCAAATTTTTAAGAAATTTGTTTTATAATTGGAGTCAGAATTGAAAATAATCGATTTTTCTGATGACAATTAAGATGGCTGTAGCTCGGAGGGAATATATTTTAGGACACATGTTTATAGGAGAAAAAAAGTCTTATTTTGATCTCAAAAATACGCCCTTCAAATATTTGTACTGAATTTTGAAACACGCTGTATAATGTTCGAGAGTTCGAAATCGATTCATTTGTTCGAGCTATTAAGAAGACCGTGGCACGTTTTAACAAGAAGTTGGCCCTTCGTTGCTTTGGAAAGTAATAGGAACAAGGGGCTAACTACGCGTTTCAACTTACCGCGGTCTCCCCTACCATTGAAAGTATACCGAGTCGATAAGTATTCGTCAACATAGGGAGAAGTGAAATAAAACTGGGAACTCAAATTCGCCCCTACTTTCCATTATAACTCACAGTAATGAGAGGTCATTTGAAATATCCAGTTTCACCCCGTCAATCAAGTCATAACAGCGCCATGCTTTGAACGTTATTCTAGAAAACAGGCAAAAGTGAAAGGAGACCCCAAAGACTCGATCGTATCGATCAAGAGAGAATGTGAGAAGATCTTGCAAATAACCGAGACTACCGCGGAAAAGCACATTTGTGAACTCGTTCAACTTTATGAGGATGCGAGAAGGAAGGTAAGATTCTCAAGAGATAAAAGGATTACGACCGCACGCGTTCTATTGTACATATACCCCTTCAGGATACACTCCGACCTCTAAGAACGTCGACTTCGGAGACGACGCAGCTGCTAGGTGATTTTATTGTATATTTATTGCCATTTTACCACCTGACTGATCGTCTTTAGGTACGCCAATCTCATAAATTCCGCTGTAGTGTCAAATACCGAGAGAAGCTCTCTCGGAGACGTGAAATAAAGCTATCGATTACAGTCACACGAAAAAAAAGTGGGGTATACATTTGATGTGATATATGTTATCTGTAGTAATTTTGCCTCCTGATCACGAATCCGGTATAAAAATTTAGCTATCACATTTTTTTTTAAATCTCAAAAAACCAGCCAGAGATAATGATTTTCAAAAAGTTAATGGACTTAAACCAGATTCAGTATAGGGGGTTTTTTGGGTCGCTGAATACGAATCTGAAGTCGGATTTCAAAAATTCAAGATGGCTGATCCAATACGGCGAACGAGATTTTTGAAAATTTTGAATTTTTGCACATATAACCATATTCGTAATCAGCAACCAAGAAAAAACCCTATACCAAATTTGGTTTAAGTCCATTAACTTTTTGAAAATCATGATCTCTGGATGGTTTTTTGAGATTTAGAAAAAAATGTGATGTGATGGCCAAATTTTGACACCGGATTCGTGATCAGGAGGCAAAATTACTACGGATAACATATATCACATCAAATGTATACCCCACTTTTTTTTCTTTGTGTGACTGTGTTATTGACGATGTTAACCCCTGAATATGCAAAATGCGAGTGGATAATAAAACCTTTTCCCTCTAAAAATTCCGCTTGTTTTTGTGCCTTATCGTCCCTAGAAATTGGACTACTAGGTATTCAGGGATCTGCTCCGAGACTAGGAGTGGACTCTGTCAGACGCGCAAACCAATAGAGAGTCGGCTGAGCCTCCCCACTTATTCCACGCCGTACGAAATAGTGAGTTATCAGATAGGGGAAGGGGGGGGGGGCAGTTTAGAACATCGGCAATAATATTTTACGTTTTGGGGCTAGCGGCGCTATCTCTATGTTCAAAGCAGGACTACTCCATGCGGTTATCGGTAATGTAGTGAAATAGTGATATTCCAACAAGTGTCACATTAGAGTACACAGTGTGGTTCTAGGATCATGATTGTTAACATTTGAAGGGTTTCTTTCAAAAACAACATTTGTCAAAAACGCCAATCCATGTAGTATTGGCAATAATGCCTTCTCTTCCGTTGTATCTAGCCGTGTAGTGGTGCCTACTCTTTCATTGTATTATAACGAAAGAGTATGCACCACTACACGGCTAGATACAACGAAAGAGTAGGCATTATTACCAATACTACAGGGATTGGCGTTTTTGACAAATGTTGTTTTTGAAAGAAACCATTCATTTGGTGTGTAAGCTTGTTTCTTCTATAAAAGTGTTCGAGTAGTGAAATTTTCTGATATAGCTGTAGACATTAAAGGGGTTGGTGTATGCTTTACAATTATATATTCTTAAAAACACTTTTCACAAAAGAAATTATAACCTAATTTGGAATAGTTTGTAACCTGGGGCACTGTTGAACTAAGCCGGGAGGGGCAGTTTTGAACGTAGTTTTCTCTGTTTAAAACTGTCCCTCTTCATAATTTGTATGCAGAATATATAGGGGTACCTAGTAAAATGTATTTATTCAAATTCAGCTCATCATAGTGCGAACTTATAAAAGAAAGCGGCAAATTTTACTTTCCTGAAGTTCCTGATCAGTCAGCTACAGTACGTATGTTTAATTTCTCAAAGGGCATTTCTAATGTAAATATATGTTAAATACGAATATATGTAAATTTCGGAATCAGAAATTTAACCAGGAGATTGATTTAGGTTGTAGAACTCAGACAATGTAAGATGTAGTTGCTGAAAACTATATTACAATTATTTACAGTCTTACGCACTAAACATAACCATAAACCTACAGTTTAACACCTACCTAAATCAATACAATTGTCGTTAATTTGCGAAAGTTATTGACGATCGGATGTATCTTAGTTAGGCTTATCACGATGTTTACAGCTCGGAGCCAACTAATGTACTGCCCTCTCCGTTGAGGAGTAACTCATGTGTTGGTCGCCCGATCGCTAGTGTCGCGCGACTAAGTTTTGGCGCTAAGCGTTTAAAACTTACATATATAATAGATCTTTATTGACTTTATAAATATGTAGCGTATTTACTGTACATTTAGCCCCTACACTAGTGTGCATTCAAAACTGCCCAATCTAAGGGGCAGTTTTGAACAATTTCAAGAACATTTGCAATTTTATTTTTTAAAGATATAGGGGAGACTGGGGAGGTTTGAGACAAGGGAGGAATGAGACACGGTCTTTAATTCATATAATATGCTAAGTAGCGATATCTGCTGTCTATAAGTTTAACTCTTTGATCAACTGCATCACTACTATACCGCTGGAATGACATTAGTTGTGTAGAAACCATTGTTTTGAAAGGACATGTCAAATTGTAGCTCAAACTAAATTTTTTTTGTTGACTTCGTGGTTGCTTGGTGAAAGGAAATGTGCATAATCGAAATAGTTTTCCAAGTATATTGGAGAACTATGGTAAGTAGTACAAGAGGTAAGTTTTGAATTAAACATGTAGTGGTCAAGTGGATAAGATGCTATATACAAATTTTGGGACGTGTTTTGTTGTAAAATTACACTTAGGAAGACTTGAGACATTGATTATAGGAAGCTCTGAGACTGTCTCAAGTCTTCCTGTTTCCTAATTTTACATTAAAAATAAAAGACGGGCTTTAAAAAACTCTAAAAAAAATTTAAAAACTAAAAAAAACTTAAGAAACAAAAAAATATAGGTGGGACCGAGGAATAAAATCTACTTTGACATTTGGGTTAGACTTTAGTTATTATAATAATGTACGTTGACTGAATCATGTATTTAAATATCAATCTTGATTTTTCTATAGTTTGCGTCATTTTAAAGAAGTGTCTCAATGCACACCATTGGTCGTCTCAACCCTCCCTATACTAGGAGCCTTGAGACAATCTACGCCATATTGTTAAAACATTTGTAGGTAAATGAAGTCTTATTTTGGAAATATGAAAAAATATGGAACATGTAACTAAAAGGCACTCATTTGATATCCACATTTGTAACCCCTAAATTATTTATTGGGGCTATTATAAAAATTAAAATATAATGTTTGTCTCAATCCTCCCCAGTCTCCCCTAAATGACCGTAGTTTTCCAAATTGTATTACAAAGTCTTCATAATATACTAGACTAAAATACAACGTAACCAAAAGTTTAGTTAATTTAAAATACATATGCTTTTTCTATGAAAGTTTAAATTTTGTTCAAAACTGCCCCCCTCTCCCCTATTGTAGGAGCCAGCTCGGTTGAACAGCAGGACGCCCGAGTAGAAATGCGATCGGGCTTGCCCGATGTAGCATCGGGGCCCGACCGGGCGTTTCTAAGGCATGCCCTGCAGGGCGTATAGTACCTGACGGGGCCCGACCGGGCGTTTCTTTGTAAGGCATGCCCTGGAAGGGTATATCTGATCAGGGCAATCTAAGGCATCAATGAAGTATGTCCTGTCAAATTATTTGTTGTATATAAATAATACAATCATGCATTTTAACATGGAAGGATTCTGAAATATTTATAAATTATATTGAAATATATTGCAACGGTTCGGCTGTTACAAGACCCTAATAAATAATTATAGATTCTGTGATAAATTTTAAATAGTACTATTCTTATTTAGCAACTTTTGCTGCTCTTGTATCTCTTCTCATCCACGATAAATTAAATAAACTTGATAATGATCATTAAATTCGTCTGCCACTTTGAAAACCGTTGTTATACGACATACATTTTACAATAATGAAATGGCAGACATTCATTAAACATCATTTTTGTCATAATTTTTTGGTATTGTTCATAATTATTTTTTTTAATGTTTGGACTACACAAAACGTCTCCCACTTTTGCTATCGATATCTCTAACTAAATTTTAGTTGCTAAATTAATCGCACATTTACTAATAACTTTTTTTTTGTTCTGTAAACAATTTCAAAGAATGTTTAAAAATAGTATGGACTGCATTAAAGCTTTATCGTACTGATTTTAACGGCATTTATGACCAATACAGAGTGAACCAGGTTAAACGTCATTAATCTTGATATGTTATAGAACAACAAAAATAAAGTAGAATTTCATAAGAAAATTTTTTTCAAAAATGTACTAACAAAGATAGGTACAGGGTGTCAAAGTTGTTGAAAAGAATGGTTTTCTCATTATAACTTCTAAACTACTGGATCGATTTCCATGAAATTTCGCACACAGACTAATGTAATACAGCCCTAAGTAATGATCAAATAATTTAAAGAAATTCTCCAGTGGCGTAGATACTGGGGGCCGGTACCCCCCTTCACCCCTCCCAATCTTCGACGCCACTGGATATTTTGCAAAGAAAATTTAATTATTGAATTTCCCGTTTAATTTAGAGAAAAAAATCACCCTTGCAAATTTTTGATTAACGGCTTCGTTTTTGAGATATTTATTTTTATTTATAGGGTTGCGAGCAGGCCAAAACTAGGTTGAACGTCATTAATTAAGATATGTAATAGAACAACAAGAAAAAAGTACTTCCATAAGTAAATTTTTTTCAAAAATGTTTCCTAACAAAGATACAGGGTGTAAAAGTTTCGAAAAAAAATGGTTTTCTCATCATAACTAACACCCTGTATCTTTGTTAGGAAACATTTTTGAAACAAATTTTTCTATGAAAGTGTGTGTGTGTGTGTGTCTACTTTTTTCTTGTTGTTCTATCACATATCATAACACAGCTCCACAAAAAAAAATCGAAAAAATACTTCCTCTGACCAGACCAGTATATCTTTATGTTTTTGGGGTCGCTGAATACGAATCCGGTGTCCGTTTGTCTCCATCACGTCACGTCCACGGTCCATTTCAAGGTCAAATCCTGGAAAAATAGTCAAATCGATTCAAATTATTATTCTTATATATTTTTGAGGTCGCTGAATCCGAATCCGGTGTCCGTTTGTCTCCATCACATCACATTTTTTTCAACCTCAAAAAACCATCAATAGATCATGATTTTCAAAAAGTTAATGAACTTAAACAAAATTCGCTATAGGAGGTTTTTTGGGTCGCTGATCACGAATCTGAAATCGGATTTCAAAAATTCAAGATGGATCGAATATGGCGGACGAGATTTTTGAAAATCGACGGATTCATGCCGAATTTGGTATAAGGGGGTTTTTTGGATCGCTGATCATAAATCTGAAGTCAGATTTAAAAAATTCAAGTTGGCGGATCCAATATGGAGGACGAGATTTTCGAAAATTTCGAATTTTTGTAAATATAATTTCACATTCGTCATCAGCGATCGAAAAAAAACCCCTATACCAAATTTGGCATGAATTCGTCGATTTTCGAAAATCTCGTCCGCCATTTTGGATCCGCCATCTTGAATTTTTGAAATCCGATTTCAGATTCGTGATCAGCGATCCAAAAAACCCCCTATAGTGAATTTGGTTTAAGTCCATTAACTTTTTGAAAATCATGATCTATTGATGGTTTTTTGAGATTAAAAAAAATCTGACGTGATGGAGACAAACTGACACCGGATTCGGATTCAGCGACCCTAAAAACATAAAGATAAGAGTCCTCGCGGAAGCACGAAAACAGCACTCGCGGGACGAAATGAAGAGAGTCCTCGGTATACAGTAGACTCTCGATTATCCGAGGTAATTGGGACCGAGAGTATCTCGGTTAAAAATTGAACTCGGATAATCCGAAGTTCTTTTAAATTGCTCGTGGATGACGAAGAAAAATCCAAAAGGTACATTATACAGTTTTATATTTACTTACATATGTATTTTATCCTAAAAAGAAGTCTGATGAATTTTTGAGTTAATTTTTTGTCTCTCTTGGAAACGGCGATGTTGCACCAACATCGACACGAGTCGACACAGGAGTCGCTGAGAGTCAGGAGAGAGCCCTCGATTAATCCGGAGCCTCGGATAACCGCGAGTCTACTGTATTGGCGGTACTGCACTAATCCTGTGGCACACTTTTCTATCTGGGAAATTCGTGGCAGAAGAATAGGAGATACAACGGAATTGGATTACAATAATGAAGTAATTATTTTATTATTATTTTTTCTTGATCGATATATTGCCTCTTCCGTACTATCACACAAGTTCCAATTTATACACCGACCTGTCAAATGTGAAGAGTACATGTAGGGGAGAGGGTGGAGCATTCGACTACTTTTTACTTTGATTTGCATAACTTATACCTAGATAAATATATCAACTTGTTTTGCGTCGCCTCATTAGTTATAGGGTGTAACTATTCAGCCTCTAACGAATGGTGGCTTTGGCACAACGTTAAAATATTCTAAAAATGTTTTTAACACTATACCTACCGTATATTGGCCGAAACCTCCATTGCACGGGGAGGTTTCCTCTTGAGTCACTTAATACCAGGGAAGGTTTCGGCTCGAAACAAAACACGTGATAATGAAGATAAATATATTTGGTAAATCGTTGACAGGAACAAAATATATTAAAATAAGTGATTATCTCAAATCGTATTCTTCAAGTTTGTAATTAAAACGATATGACGAAAGAGTCCTGGCTGTAGATACCGGTTCTATTCGGGATGCTTAATTTTACCACAATATCGTCTTTGGGAACGTTTTGTTTTTCTTCCACAATCGGGAAATTAAAATTGTTTGTTTTTCCTCGTCTCCGGAGAAATGATATTGTCAAGTCGTCTCCTATACCGACAATTTTACCAATATAATAGCAGTATTCCTTTTTCTTCGAAGTTTTGAGGACTTTCACAAGGACAAACTCATGTAAATTAAATGGAGAACCGTCATTTCCGTTTATCTCCAACGAAGAAAAGGATTCATCTGAGGAATCTGCATTCTTGACTGAAATCTCGGAATCACTGGACGAGGAGCTTTGTAGAACTTTCCTCTTCGTTCCACCTACGACAATCTTCTTTTTTGCTGGCCGAATGCTCCCCGTGGGGACTAAATTAGTTTAATTAAATATTTCGAAACTTTCAAAAAGATTTTAAGGTAAGGTTCTCACATTTAGGTTTCCGTTATAAATAAAAGTAAATTTGTGAACCAAAACTATCAGACTAAAATTAGAAATTATGACAAAATGTTCGTAATGCTAAATAGTCAAATACTTACTTTGAATGTCACTTTAAATCACATTTAATTTTGCACAAAGTCTGAGCAACATCAGCTAATGAAAATTAGTAGAAAATGACCGTATCCGACGTACAAATGGAATAACAAGCTACAAAGGCGGTTAGTTTAAATAAAAACATAAATATTAGTACTGGCCTAAATCTCCACCTGGCCGAATGGTCCACCCTCTCCCCTACCTCACTTCTATTTCATCTCTTCTTTGTCTCTGGTGTAACGATGGTCAATGAGGAATCACTGATGCCGATTAGACAGATAAATGCTGAATAAGGCTGTACAGCTGTACTACCGTAATAATGTGCCTGCCCAGAGATGAAGCAGAGATGAAATAGAAATGAGGTACATGTACACTTCACATTTGACAGGTCGGTGTATAAATTGGAACTTGAGATAGTACGAAGGAGGGAATATATCGATAATGAAAAAAATTATAATAAAATTCTTTTAATATTTGTATATAATATCAATAACCACAAGCTTTCAAAAGCATATTAAGCTAAATGTACTAGTAGTTGACACATTCCCTTTTAAACCTATAAAATAAGATTTGTATATATATATAGATAATTTATAATTACTTTAAAAACGCCCTGGTGTACAGTAGTTGTACGAAGGTATTATGTGTTTTTAGTTTTAATATTTTAGTATAAATACTGTACCAGCAAGTCAAGCGAAAAGTACATATTATTAGTGCAAGTAGTAATGTAGTCGTGGTACTGCATATTAACAGTGTATGAACACTACTTCACTAGAAATACCTACTAATTAAAAATGCGTAATATTAATATAGGTGTTACATATGAGCCGTTGAATGCCAGAATGTTCTAAGTCACATTTCATGTAAGCTGAGATTATTTGACTGCTCAGTTAAGTACAATTTGAAAAATCTGTGTAGATGATACAAACAGATATTTTAAATCGTATATATCTGTTTTGTATCATCTAGACAGATTTTTCAAATTGTACTTAACTTTGCAGTCAAATAATCTCAACTTACATGAAATGTGACTTAGACCATTCTGGTTTTCAACGGCTCATATATTAAATATATATTATACGATTTCAATGTTCTTGGTTAAGATGAAAAATTGAATCGCTTTACCTCACTAACTATGAACTTTTGTTATATGTTACTTTTGGCCCACGTTCGGACAATACTTTTTTTAAGATTACATTTTTATCTACAATAAAGTCCTATTTCAATACGAAACAAAAGTTTATATAATAAATTACGAGATAATATTGATTCAAATTTCAATAGAAAAAAATGTAAAATAAGTATTTGTTACCTATTAATAGTTTAAATATCCGACTAAAATGTTTACATTACTCTAATGTAATATATAAATTATAAAATAAATTTATAACATTTCTTCGAAATTATTGCTCTTATTTAACACCCTTCCATTTAAAATTAGTTTGTGGTTAATAAAATTTCGACGAAGCTGCAGGACAAAAATCGTGCTAGGGCTCTCATCGGGCAGCCCTGTCGGGCCCCGATCGGGTTTGTCTGACAAGGCCATCATCCCCAAACCGCGTTACAAAAGTCATCGGGCCCTGGTCGGGCAGCCTTGTCGGGGCCTTATCATGGATCGGGCGTGCCTCGTCGGAGCCCGATGAGCGCCTTGTCCAGATTTCTACTCAGGACTTGGCCGACTCGCTATTGGTTCGCGCGTATGGTAGTAGCCATACCCAATCTCAGAGAAGATCCGTCAAAATCCTATGTACTATGGTTTTTTGAAAGTTTTTGAAAGCAGATTTGAACTTCATTGATAGGCAGATATGTTGGAGCAACGAGTGAATGAATTACGGAAGGACTGGCAGGCTGTCGAAACGCGGACTCTCGAATTAGCTAACTTAATTGAGATTCTGGAACGATTCGATGTGAATGTTGAGAAGATATGTCAACGAGTGGCGGCAGGTGCGTCATTCGATACGTGATTATAAGAGAGACGATTAAAGTGGCCATAAAAATGAAGAACTTTTAGCTACGAAAAAGAAACTCTATAATTGTTTATATCAAATTATTAATTAAATTAAATTATTCAAAAACGATCATCGTTGTAGGTACTAATTATAAGCAATAGTCATTTTTGCAAATCATGAATTTCGTGTATAAATTGTACACAAATTGGAGCAAGAGGTAGATTTCTTTTATATTACGATGAAATAATACACATCGATGTCTCCCTTTATGCAAAATTAATAGAATCAATTTTCTTTTTTCTTTTCGACGTATGCAGTAGTAAAGACTTTGACCAAACAGGATGCATTTTTCGAGGAAAAGATGAAAACACTGCGACAACTCACCTGGGAAGTCGATCAAAAAAATAACGGCTCGTCGGAGCAGCAAGTGTTTCAAAAGCAAAATTCGATTTTGAGGGAGATTGTAAAGAAGCTTAGAAAACAGGTGAGACGTGGTAACTTCATGAGTCATTTCCTAACGACATTGCTTACTAAAGCAATAAAATAAATAAATAAATAAATAAATAAAGCTACTAAGCGTTAATACACCCGACGACAATAATTCCGATCGACCCGCTTTAGGTGGTGGAATTTAATCGGGTCGACCATAGGGTATAGGCCTATTGCGTAGAGCCCATGCACACTATCACAAGTATGAATGTGTATTGTATGTATACGGAAAACAGCGCCGCCAAACTGAGTTTCTTGGCGAAACTGGGGTGTAAATTCTCTATACGTACATGTGTAACACAAACAAAAGCTACGCTTGTGAAAGTACGCAACAGGCCCATATACAGTACTAGAAACTGGTCAATACTTTTTTGTGTGAACCCTATATCGTATCAAATATCTTCTGGGGGGCTATTCTCGATGCGTGGGAAATGCTTTTCGTGGACGAAATATTTTTCGTTAACGGATTTAAAGTTTCGTCGATCACTTTCGTTAACGATTAGAAAATCCCTTCCAAGATAGATCTCGTTAACGAAATTAATTTTCTCATACGAAAAATGTGTTTACATCCCTTAGCGACGTCTTCTTTTTAGAATCTCGTTTAATCACTTAGCAACGACCGGTCGCATCGGCCCACCGCCTCGTCATGCAACTCACCGGCATACAAATACCAAACCATATTCGTTGACGAAAACAGCGAGAACGACGAATG